>JACN01143502.1:0-28318 GCA_000787155.1 Scartelaos histophorus | reverse complement strand
CTGTGGTTCTCCCTGAGGTTTCTCGGGGAGAACCACAGGGAGAAGTGAGCATGGATACGCTATCAGCTCAAACAACTCTGGCTCCAATTCACTTTGTATTGAGAAACCGTTGCCTCTCTCTCCATAACTGCAGTGAGCCTTGTCATTTTGGTTTTAAAATGTTCATAATAACCCACTCTGCATGATCCTGGTGTTTTTATTTTGCTATTTCATCCGCCTTTTACAGGTGAATATCTTTTCTCTCCTACTTCTATCGAGGCCGCTGCCAAAACGCCCCATCTTCGGCGTAAAAATTGTCCATAAAACAGCTCACGCCGTCTCATTCTGGTGCGCTGGTGCGTTTTGGTATTCATCAAGGGTGGAAGAGACAGCTGTAAAAGCATAGGAGAACAAAACACGATTGGCGAAGAGGATATACGCGGTACATATTGATTTCGGACATTGTTGGCAATACTGGCGAAGCAGATTGGTGCTTTCTTTGGCAATAAAGATAATACTCTAAAAGGGCCCATCTGCGTTATTGAATTGAGACAGCCGCGGGCATCTACACATACACATGCAGGCATTCCATTTAATATAGTCGCGTCACACACAACACATATGCTAAGGGCTACTTCCCAGCTGTGTTTCCCATTCATAAATGTCACTGACACTGTGCGCAGTGTGATAAATACTGAATTTGCCCCCCATTTGCATAATAAATGATCAACATGCGGATCAGAGGTTAACAAAAGTGACTCGCAACCAGACTCTCACGCAGAGGTAGGCATCGCTAATGAGCTGCCGGGGCTAATTGTTAAGTTCTTAATACACTGACAGCCTGTGGGTTTGGAAAATGATTGTAATACTAGTTATTGTTTTAGATTATTTGTGAAATGTCCAATATTCAATGTTAATCACCTAATAAAGTTAAAGCAAAATTGACATGTGCATTTTGAGCTATGTTTTAATGCTACTGGAGTACCCTTTATTATTAGTCTGTTTATATCTACAAAGCTCCAAATGCTCTAGCCCACCTTATGATGTCATGAAGTGGTAGGTTTCAAGTTACCAGCTTCCTTTTTCCTTTAATTCAGTAGAACCAAGTAGTCATCCTGTTCTCCATTCTAGAGAAGGTGTATGGAATTTAAAAAATACAGTATTGTATTAGTGCATGACATCACAAGGTGGAACAGAGTGTTTTAAGATAAGAACTATGCAGGGTTTGTGTGTTAAACATGTGTGAATGAAACAAAACACAACTCTAGGCATGTTCTTTTTTGTTGAGGACATGGTATAACAGAAAATACAGTTGTGTAATATGAGTCTGTAAAAAATAAGGGAAAAGTAGATGGGACCTAATATAGTTAAAGCAAAATTGACATGTGCATTTTGAGCTATGTTTTAATTCTACTTGGAGTACCCTTTATTATTAGTCTGCTTACATCTACAAAGCCCCAAATGCTCTAGCCCACCTTATGATGTCATGAAGTGGTAGGTTTCTAGTTACCAGCTTCCTTCCTTTTTTTAATTCAGTAACCAAGTAGAGTCATCCTGTTCTCCATTCTAGAGAAGGTGTATGGAATTTAAAAAATACAGTATTGTATTAGTGCATGACATCACAAGGTGGAACAGAGTGTTTTAAGATAAGAACTATGCAGGGTTTGTGTGTTAAACATGTGTGAATGAAACAAAACACAACTCTAGGCATGTTCTTTTTTGTTGAGGACATGGTATAACAGAAAATACAGTTGTGTAATATGAGTCTGTAAAAAATAAGGGAAAAGTAGATGGGACCTAATATAGTTAAAGCAAAATTGACATGTGAATTTTCAGCTATGTTTTAATTCTACTTGGAGTACCCTTTATTATTAGTCTGCTTACATCTACAAAGCCCCAAATGCTCTAGCCCACCTTATGATGTCATGAAGTGGTAGGTTTCAAGTTACCAGCTTCCTTTTTCCTTTAATTCAGTAGAACCAAGTAGTCATCCTGTTCTCCATTCTAGAGAAGGTGTATGGAATTTAAAAAACACAGTATTGTATTAGTGCATGACATCACAAGGTGGAACAGAGTGTTTTAAGATAAGAACTATGCAGGGTTTGTGTGTTAAACATGTGTGAATGAAACAAAACACAACTCTAGGCATGTTCTTTTTTGTTGAGGACATGGTATAACAGAAAATACAGTTGTGTAATATGAGTCTGTAAAAAATAAGGGAAAAGTAGATGGGACCTAATATAGTTAAAGCAAAATTGACATGTGCATTTTGAGCTATGTTTTAATTCTACTTGGAGTACCCTTTATTATTAGTCTGCTTACATCTACAAAGCCCCAAATGCTCTAGCCCACCTTATGATGTCATGAAGTGGTAGGTTTCTAGTTACCAGCTTCCTTCCTTTTTTTAATTCAGTAGAACCAAGTAGTCATCCTGTTCTCCATTCTAGAGGTGTATGTAATTTATAAAACACAGTATTGTATTGGTACATGACATCACAAGGTGGAACAGAGTGTTTTAAGATAAGAACTCAGCCTAAATATGCAGGGTTTGAGTGTTAAATGTGTGAATGAAACAAAACACAACTCTAGGCATGTTTTTTTTTTTTTTTTTTTTTTGAGGACAAAATGTAAAAGAAAATACAGTTTTGTAATATGGGTCTGTAAAAAAATAAGGGAAAAGTAGGTGGGACATATGGGGCTAAGAAAAATTGTAGTTCAGCTGCAATTTGTAAAACGGAAAATGGACTATACTCCAAAAAAAGGTATTATCATGTCAATAGGACAAGGCTATAACACGTACAGTGGAGTCCTGAACAATGAAGCAGCCCAGCTCCTTCAGAGATGCACATCACACCATTCCAACCTCAAAGCACTCCTACGAACAAAGAGCCAGAGTTGAAAGCCTTCTCTTCGCCTTGACCATTACATCTCCCTCCACTGCCCCTTTCAAAGCCCGCCCAAGCATGCCGCGCCGAACATCTGCAACATCTGCCCCCACCCAGAGCCCACCCGACCATCCATCCAGCACGCCAAGATCCTTCACAATATTTACGCCGATTTCCATAATGAAGGGGTTAATTACGCTCACGAGATGCACCGGCGCTCTTGTCTTGAAGTGTGCGGGGGCGGGGGCGACGGGGGCACAGCTGTAGGTCTGCGAGCCAAACCATGCGCTAAATATGTCACGTCGAATTAGCGCCATTGGGTTTGAGTGGACTGTGAGAAGAGTGGCCAAGTCGGATGGGTGGGAAGAGAGAGGAGAGGGCAGGAAGGGTCTCATCTAGTGGCCCTCGCAAGATGGAGCAAGTCAGGCAGAGGCCCCACTGTGTCTGCAGGATCAGCTCTACACTATAATGTAGAGCACCTGTGAGGAAGGATTTCTGGGTATTTTGTACTGAAGTATTGGATATTTTTAAAGATCCTATATTACATAAAAATGACTTGAATATTATCTTCATCATAAACAAAATTAGGGTTTTTTGTTTTTTTTTCATTCACACATGTTTGAGTAAGCCTTTATACAAGTCTGTCTACATGACAAAAGCTCAAAATCCTCTCTTCCGCCTTTTGATGACATGTAGTGGTAATGTTCATGCTAACACTTACCTTTTTAGATATTGTCCAGTAGAGATTGGCAGTTTTGGGGTTGAAATGATCCAAATGATTCTAGGCCCTTTAAATTAACTATTGTTTCATTATATTTCATTAAAATGTCTGCAAAGTTGCCTTTTCTTGTTGAGAATGGTGCACAGGGTTAATCATTTAACCACAGTCCAGAGGGCTGAGTGTTCAAACAGAAAACACTCTGTTCCACTTACTTATTAAATTGAGGATTGGATGATTTTTTTATTTATTTTTTTGTCTGAGCTCTTTTGTCTGACAGAACAATGATCAAATCCAAACGAAGCCCGATAGGCATTAAGATATTTGTGTCTGAATCCCATACAGTTAAAATCACACTATTTTCATAGGCCTACTGATGAGACACACTTAGGATATATTTATTCCTTACCTCTTGTAAAGTGATCAATTTAAACTGCAGTATCTCATCCATTTCCATAGAAATTGTGTCCGCAAAGAAATTTGAGGCGTTCTTTAAAAGTAAAAAGCTTCTCGCGTGTGTCTATTTCCATCCACACAGCGCACAGACCAGGGTGAAGCTGCAGTTTAGCGATAATGACTCTACTTCCTGTGCACTTATCGCCAATCTTTTATGCTCTAAAGATCATTTATCTGAAGGATTGCACCACATTTCACAAATAATAACACAGCTTTTACTTGTATCTAAAGTAGAATTGCAATGAGACTTGAGAGTGTCAAAGTGAGTGGTTTAGTGTAGACAGGAAACAGCTGACGCAAGGTGCGGTCACAGCTTTACAGCCTGTGGTCTGCAGCCATATCCCACAGCAGCCCTTAAGTCTTATATGATTCTCCTTGTATCTGTGGTGTGCGCTTTTTGTCACAGGTTTTAAAATTGTTTAAGACCAAAAAATCTTGTAGAGTTCATGCTGTACTTGTGGTAATATGTTTTTTAAACTCCATACATCTTCCCTAGAATCATTTGGATAATTTCAGCCCTGATAATGTGGACAGACAAAGAATAAAGGATTGCCCAAACATGTCTGAATGACACAAAACACAACTCCAGGTATGTTTTTGACAAGGTTACAATGTTCTGACAGTGTAACGCTGCTTAAAGCTCGCGTAATATAGAACCTTTTAACCAATCTCCACTGTTATTCCCAGCTAAGTCTCACTGTAATAAGTACATACACTGTTGTAATGAGTTAGCGCCGCTTAGCTTTGGGCCGTGTTTTCATTTGATTTTAATCGGACTGGGACTTTCCTCTGTTCAAGGCCTGGCAGAAAACAACAATTAAAAGCTCTCATTGAAATGCAACTACTGTGTGGTATATCATTTCGATCAAACATTGATTATACCTGCGAGCGACTTATGAGCAATTTGTCAACAGCATATATTTCGTTCGCGCAAATCTCTCTTGGCAACGTCGATACAGATACAGGGCTTACATTTGGAGGATTTAGTCGTGTATTTGTGTTCAATACTACAAAGGAGTTGTTTTCATCCTCCCGAAAACATTAAAGGATAATTCTCCCAGAGTCCAAGATGTTAGACTGTACGATAATTATGTTTGCTACTAATTAAAGGAAATTGAAGTGAATGGAATTATTTCTCCGAGGACCCAGCTTAAGCGCTCGTCTGATGACAAACACGAGCAGAATCCTCAGACACCGCCAAGGATCACAGAGGGAAAAAATTAATGGACTACTTTCGAAACATCAAAGAGCTAAATAGCAGCATGTGATTGTTCTAAAAAGCATTAAAAGTGAATTAGAGTTAGATTTATTGTTAACCATTTGCTATTGTGTAAAAATAAATAAAGGATTGTATCCGTTGGGAGGGACGCGTAGTATGGAGAACCGCAGGACGCTTTAGATGTTGTCAGTGAATCTCATCTGATCTGTGAATACAAATGCTTTGGTAATTGGGAACAAAGTGGTTTCCAATTCTTGTCGTAAATCAATGTAAAAACGTTGGTTGGTATGTGAATTTTACGCCGCGCTATCCCGGTTTATTAAGCTCTAAACAAGACGGCCAGAATGACAGGGGTGAGCGGTCAAGGCTAAAACTTTTGAACCATACCTCATTTCCAACTGGGTTTCTCTCATATCCAAACACACCGGTTGTATGTATGAACTAAAAACAAAATCACACCTTATAATAACCTTAAAGAAGCATTGTGTAACACTTCTGATGGAGTGTCCGCCATCTGCTTGTCTCAGTGTAGTTGTTCTCGTTTTTCCTGGATTGTTCCATGTTCCTATGACATCTTTATAGCATTTATTCGTTTTTGTGGTTCTGTTGCTGAAAAATACAATAATTCTCTCTAATCTTAATCTTAATCTAATCTCTGTAATCTTAAAGGTGCTGGAATGCTTCAGTAAACACTACAATTCATCAGTACAGGAGCTAAGACTATTACTTCACAGCAAGAAGATCCATGGTTTGATTCTGAATAGGGTCACAGCTCCACAGATCCTACCAGTAACTTGGTCTAAAGTTGTCTTGCTTGGAACCTGCAAGATAAAACGTCTCCATGAAGACGAGCAGGTGAAGGACCCTCCACCGGAAAAGTTACACATTGCACCTTCAATACAACACAGTGTAACTTTACATTATAGCTGGAGAAACAACATGGAGACACGCCGGAGTGATTCAGGCTTAGCAAAGACTTTAAGCCAAGTTACGGGGGTTAGGAGTTGGGAGTATTAATCCTGAATCTTCTTAATGAACATTGTGTGGTTATTAAAGTCTTAAAATACACATAAATAGGTTGGATGTTTGATCTTGTCGAGCCCTTTTTAATTTTTTAAAACTGATGAGAACTTAGCAGCATTACAGCCTTATGAATAGCTGATAGTTTGACCATTATGCTACTTGATAAAACTGTGTATGCGCTATTGTTGTGACAAAAAGGGAGAAGAAAAAGTAGGCTATATACGAATAGTAATCTTAAAGTTGCTGGAATGCTTCAGTAAACACTACAATTCATCAGTACAGGAGCTAAGACTATTACTTCACAGCAAGAAGATCCATGGTTTGATTCTGCGACGGCATGGGCTTCATTTAGTTATTTCTGTTTAGCTTTGTTTAGCTTGGCTTGTCACATCTCTCAAAAACATGCAAGATAAGTTTTTTTTTAACTGCAGCTTTGAACAAAACCTCCATTTGATGGAGTTTTGTTGGAGTCAAGTATTTAAGGGTCTCAACTTCCTGTTACATGCAACATTCTGAGGACTTTTTCCATGCAAAAGATATAATATTTTACTTAAATCCATTTGTTTATTTTATTTCAGTTGCAATGAGCCTAAATTTTTATCTCTGAAACTCATGGAAAGGAGATTTTCAAGATTGAAGGTCGTTGGGCTTAAAATAACTATTTGGATCAGTAGGAAATGTATTTTAGAGGTATACCAGTATATTTAGCTACAGTCTTCTCTGAGTGCCATATTGGGAAAATTAGCCTACTATGTAATGTATAAAAAGATGGAACAACTTTCTGTAAAACTAGTTCAGATTCTTTAACCTTTTTTTCACTTTGTTATCTATGCCTCTTGCTAGTGAGCTTTTTTGCTCCCGACCTGACCGCAATGTGACTTCTATATAAAAAAATATATAATCCAAACCCTGGCACCTTGATACAAGAGGGGGGCCGCAGCCGTGTAGGAGCCTGCCTTTAAATGAAGATAAAGTGTCACCAGTGACTACAGTGTTCTAGTTATAAGTTGGCTGTGGGTCAAAGGTCACACCTGGTCCATTCTTCCTGGCTCTGGCTCTGTGTCACCTCCTCCTCCTCCTCGCAGGTCAGCAGTGGACCTGTGATCCTCCAGCGGTCACCCTTATCGCACATTTCTGCCACACTTTTTTTCTTTTAAGTTTGTTCTGGGTCATTGTATGCTGTGACAGAATGTATGGCTGTATCTGGGGAACATGGCAAAAGCTTTGAAAAGTAGAAAAATACCGGTTAATATTTGCTTATGCTGAGCTTGTCATTTTCATTTTTACGTTTCTGACAGAGACAGCTTAGACGGGGCTAAAGGGCACACAAGCATAAAGAAATGTGTGTAAAAATAGCCAAAAATACTGTCATACTAAACCATGCAAGAAATACCAGCAGCAGCTTTGACAGTTAGTTTAAAGTTGCCCTATATACATTTTCTGCTGGATGCTAAGTGGCCTGTTTGACAATATTCCAGAGTAGGGCTTTAAAACATATCTGTTTTCATGGAGACAAGCATGACCAAAACAAAAAGAATAAAAATTCATCAACAGTGGGCGTGGTGGGGCCAGATAAACATTAGCCAATAGTTAACGAGGCTACCTCATTATCTATGACTTTTTTGCATCTTTTTTGATCTGTAGCTTCCTCACAGCCAGCATAAAGTTTGTTGCAATGATAGATAAGAATCCACTACCAGTTCACCACAAAAGAAAGTCCGTTCTGGACAGGTCACTTCTGCTTATCATTGGGAAACATACTTTAGCTTGACAGACGCTTTTCAGGACACAAATGCGATATCCTGTACCTGAAAACATGATTTTCATTGCCGCTTATTGTATTAGTAGATTGTTGTATTTACAAGTTCTGTGCAATGATGAGGAGCAAACTTGTTTTCTAGGATCAACTACTTCATTAAAAAACAATGGTGGGCATAGGTTATTTTTTTTTTAATATAGATTAATCTCACAGCCATTTTAGATTAATCTAGATTAACACCGTGACGTCACCCACAGTGTTCAGCGTTTACTTTTTACAGAAACAAACAAAATAGCGAAAAAATAATTCAGGATCGTGTAGAGCGGGTTAATAAGAACATTTTAAGACCAAGATGACGAGGATCACTGCAGCAGGTCCAGAGAGACAAGATCCTAATGTAAGTCAATGGGAGCCAGAGTCAGAAGGAGCTGAAAGAGCCTCCTGTAGCGCTTCCTATTTTACACGCAGCGGCTAATGCGTTAGCTATGTCCATTCATATGTACGGTCTATGGTTGGCAGCTGGTGGCAATCCACTGAGCAAGAAGATTAGTTCGCTTGTCTGATAGAGTTGCGCCTCGGTTACACTCAAACAAAGTAGTTTGACGGCAACTCTTCCCCGGTGTTTCAGTGCTTGACTCGGCATTAGGGGATGTTCATTCATTAAGGGATGTTTTGTGTTTAGGTGGTACTTGAGACTGGTAGAACTCCTACACTAAACTAATTCCACATTGCATAAAGTGCAAACAATCTTAGACTTATCGATGTCTCCATTGGGCAGCTTTTTAAAAATGAATTTTCCCTGAATCAAACCCAGTGGCTTCGTAGCTGCACCATGTTGGCATGTGGCGTTCGTTGTGTATTTCACAGGAGCTACGGGTTCGAAAACTCGTTGCCCCTACAGGGAAAATTGGCGCGGTATACATCCGCACTAAAGGTGAAAGTCATCATAGTTTGCTTAATACAGACCCAGCTTCCCGCCCACTTTAGAACAGAACAGCGATATTTTTTATATCGGCCGATAAGAGTCCCACATTATCGCAGCGTGTAAATGCCGATAACGGCCCAACACTATTAAAAACGTAAATGTAAATCTAAAGTAATCGCCAAGATTACACACATTACTGTCACACACACAAACTTTGTTATAACTCTGTCTTTGCAGGTATGATTATAATAAAAGAGAATAGTAGCAGCACCAACAGCTCCGTACACCAGAAATGCTGGAGTAAGGAGGAGGTGAAAGCTGTCAGGGAGGGGGGTGGGTTCATGCCTGTGCAGCATTTAAAAAAGGACAGTCAGTCACTGTACTCCCCGTTCCTTGAAAAATCCTCTGTACAAACTTTAACTAATGTTTGCGCAAGTTGTTAGCAATGTTGTTGCAATTTACAAATGGAAACTGCATAATAGCAGTTAAGAATAATCAATAGTATTTATTACTCTGAGAGAAAAAAAAACAAGTGCACACACAGGAAACTGCCTGTGCCTATAAATGCAGCAAATCCTACTGTAGCACGTCCAATGAAGGCCGCTCTCCTTGTAAAACAAGGCAAATTTATGTATAAACCACAATCCATGCACAAGCAATCCAAAGGGATTCACAAAGATAGAGAATACAAAATCTGCATATATAATAACAACACGTAGAACAAATTACAACAGCTCAAGATGCAAGATAAACATTGAATACTTAAAATACAAAGTCATAATTTCACGGGAAAGTTGCTGAAGTAGAAAAAGTCATGTTTTAAAGCTACCATCTCTAAGTTTATTTGATTTTTTTTTTTCTCCAGTAGATGCCAGGTTGTTCCCCTCTCCCTTCACCTGACCTTTGTTTAGGCTCACACTATCAGACAGTTACATAGATAGCATCAAGTGGTGAAGAAACAACAGAGGTGGGTCAGCCAATCTAATAACAAATGGTGGCTTTAAATCCAGATTTAAAATGTATTCACCAGTGCATTTTGATAGTGCTTCTACATTTCATTTCAATATCCACTAGGAAACCCTACGTTCCATTTGAACTCGGCCTGCATCTAAAGCACAAAGGATCCGTACAGGCCGGACTATTTGCCTACATGAGTCAGCCCCTTTGGCCACTGGGAGGCCTTGTCCTTGCCACTTGAAGCATGACTCCTCTTATCGGCATGTACAACACTGAGCATTGTTTTGGCAAAATGGGAAGAAAGAATCCATCTCCGCTTGTATTATCTCTGAAAGGGAGGCCTGAGATAGGGGCACCGCTCTGAAGTGGTACACACAAGAGCACATCAATGGCCCTCCCCAACCGCCCCCTCCCTTCCCTCCAGCCTCAGCCCTCTGCTCCCATTATCCTCCCTGTACACGGCCTATATATGCATAGATGTCGATATGTTCAAACCCATTCGCCCCGGCAGGTCATTGGCGGTGTGATCGGTAAAAAGGCAAGAGGAAATCCACTTCTCTAATCCAATGCGAAGTCACAGCTTTTTCAGGTCTTTCTGTCCGGCTATTCAGGGAGAATATGTCTAATATGGTTCAGATTAGGTTGTCAGTGGAGTTCAGTTAAAGGGGAGTATTGTGATCGTAATAACCACTCTGCTAAGTTTACATTTTCCCTTTTCCCTGCAAATAAAGCATGAAGCTATCAAGGTTAGCATTACTTAAACTTGAATTTGATCTTGATTTGAGTAAATTTCACTTTCTAAAGTAGAATTATCTATGGAACCAGACTTTTTGCACTTAAAATGTCTTGTTCCAATGGTACCTCTTAAAAAAGTTATGTTGCTTAAGAATAAAGACATTTTATTTTATTCCTAGATATTGCTTTTTGCTGTGTAAGTATGTATACTTAAATACTTAAATGATAGTAGTTTGGTAAAGACTGTAAGGGAGAGACTTTTGGGAGCATTTAACTGCAAATGTTTTGGTTTATTTCCCCCATGCATAGCTTATCCTGAGTTGTATTTTCATGTATGTATACCTGCTTAATTAATCAAATCAAAATCAAATACACTTTATTGTCCCAGAGGAAAATTTGTGCAAAGCGTTGACATCTGCAGAACACATTAAAGACGATGCAGCCATAACATACAGTGTTAGAAACACCAGTTTAGTTCATAATAACCCTCAGTAATGTAGGAGCCCCCCAGGGTGCAGTCCTGCAAAGAACAAGGAACTGGTGATAATTTTAGAGGAAGAGGACACAAGTGTCAGTTTAGCTTCAAAATTATTATTAATCATTTATGAATCTAAATTCATAATTACCTTTAGCATAAAACATAAATTAAAATGGCAGGTTTGAATTCATGTTTGAATAATCCTAAATTTGATTCTAACGTACCGAAATTATCTACTATCACGCAACACCAACGCTTTCACTTCCCTAATACTGATTTATACTATTTATACGGAATTCTTCCTCCAGGTTGGTTTAGTTGAAGCACATATTTAGCACATATTTTGGACCCTGGTACTCGGCCAATGCTAAAGCAAAACAGCTTTGCGGTTAGGGTCCATGTTTTCCTCCGACTCGGACAAATGAAAACATAAAAAAATGCTTGAAGCTCAGACGTGACGTCATATCTGAGATCTGAGTCAGAAGAATAAACAAATGCAGCATAATTCAATTTCAATGCTGTTATAAATGTTAAAAATCTTTTGAGAACAGTACATTTCTGCTGCTGCTGCTGCTACTCTTACTACTATTGCTACTATTGCTACTATTGCTACTATTACTACTACTACTACTACTACTACTACTACTACTACTACTACTACTACTAAAATCACATATAAGACTTGGTTTTTGACCTAAGACCAAGCTACAGGTTTATTTACCCATACAAAATGCTTGTTGATATATGGCAGAAAGAAAATGAATAGGTGGGCAGCAGATACTTATTTCCCATGATTTTCTTTATTAATTTTTTTCCTATTCTAAATCCTATAGTTTAAAAATAACAAACAATAAAGCAGAAATAGAAAAAATGTGCTTCATCTCAGCAGAACGTTCAAAAAGTAGGGCCAGTCATTTTTGCCTTGCACCGCGTTTGTCCTAACTCATGCACCTGTGTTTCACCAAATTGCGTGATCCGGGGCTGCGAGGATGCCATTGTGCGCTGCTCTGAATGAGAAATTGGTTTTGGCCAAGGTTTGCGTGTTCTTTCAAGCTTTATTTCTGCAAAGACTTTCCCTCCACAAATCCTCGCGCGTCATACCCCCTTCTGTGCAAGCGTACTCGGCTCACTAGCTCCAGCTGCTCTGTGGAAGATGGAGGTGGGTTGGAGGGAGCCGTATCCCCGGGCCAAAGCACCCTCACTGGGCAGCTCGGACCACACAGCCCCCCTCTGCCCGGAAGCTACCTGGACGTTGCTCCAATTTCAGCGGCTTTCCCTCACGGCGCTGCAGCTCGGGGTGACCTTCCAGTGCCAGAGCGCAAACAAAGCAAGAAAATACCTGATTTCCGTCCATTCTGTTCAAATGCAGCTCTGTTAGTCCCATGTTAACTGGAACATGATGTTGGAAGTTTATTTGATAAAAATTTGCTGCAACTCCATTTCTGATGGATCTGAGAGGAAAGCACATTTGTGGCACCTGTCCGATATTTGTGACTGCCTTCCGATATTTCTGGCTGCTGTCTGATATTGGTGGCATTTGCTTGATATTTTTGGCATCTGTCCGATATTTTTGGCTCCTGTCAGATTTTTTTTTCTTTGCATCTGTCAGACATTTGTAGCATCTGTCCAATTTTTGTGCCTCCTGTCCGATATTTGTGGCTCCTGTCCGATATTTCTGGCACCTGTCTGATATTTGTGGCATCTACATGATATTTTTGATATCTGTGTGATATTTTTTTATTTGCATCTGTCACCTGACATTTGTGACATTTGTCCGATATTTGTGACTCCTATCCTATTATTTTCTTTGTATCTTTCATTTGTGGCTGGTGTCCGATATTTGTGGTACCTGTCCGATATTTGTGGCTCCTGTCCGATATTTGTTGCTCCTGTCCAATATTTGTGGCACCTGTCCGATATCCGTGGCTCCTATCAGATTTTTTTCTTTGTATCCGTCCGATATTTTTGGCTTTTGTTCATTTTTATCCTTGCATCTGTCAGACATTTGTGGCACCTGTCCGATATTTGTGCCTCCTGTCCGATATTTGTGCCTCCCATCCGATATGCGCTTGATATTTTTGATATCTGTGTGATATTTTTCCTTTGCCTCTGTCTGATATTTGCGACACCTGTCCGATATTTTTGGCTCCTATCCGATATTTGAGACACCTGTCCGATATTTGTGGCACCTGTCCGATATTTGTGGCACCTGTCCGATATTTTTGGCATTTGTCCGATATTTGTGGCTCCTATCCTATTTTTTTCTTTGTATCTGTCCGATATTTGTGGCTCCTGTCCGATATTTGTGGCTCCTGTCCGATATTTGTTGCTCCTGTCCAATATTTGTGGCACCTGTCCGATATCCGTGGCTCCTATCAGATTTTTTTCTTTGTATCCGTCCGATATTTTTGGCTTTTGTTCATTTTTATCCTTGCATCTGTCAGACATTTGTGGCACCTGTCCGATATTTGTGCCTCCTGTCCGATATTTGTGCCTCCCATCCGATATGTGCTTGATATTTTTGATATCTGTGTGATATTTTTCCTTTGCCTCTGTCTGATATTTGCGACACCTGACCGATATTTTTGGCTCCTATCCGATATTTGAGACACCTGTCCGATATTTGTGGCACCTGTCCGATATTTCTGGCTGCCATCAGATATTTGTTGCATTTGTCCGATATTTGTGGCTCCTATCCTATTTTTTTCTTTGTATCTGTCCGATATTTGTGGCACCTGTCCGATATTTGTGGCTCCTGTCCGATATTCGTGGCATCTGTCGGATTTATTTTTTTTCTTTGCATCTGTCAGACATTCATGGCACCTGTCAGACATTTGTAAGTACGGCACCTGTCAGGCATTTGTATTATGGCACCTGTCAGACATTTGTGACGCCTGAACTCCTGTCACTCACTTTTTGACACTTTCACTAAAGGTAAAAAAAAAAAGTTTTATGGGCCACTCTAGCTCTGGAAATATCGCTGAGAATATTATAACTGTAGAATTAGTTTTGCTATGAACTTGTCATGTTTAGTGTAACTTTACGCGTTAAAGAGTTGCGTGCCAAAGAAAAGTTGAAAAGCTGCATTTCTCTGGAGGTGTATGCGTTTGCACCCCTGATTTATTGGCTGGGGTGTCATGCCGCTGCTGTGACAGTGTGACAGTTGGCAGATAAATTTCCTCTTCTCTTATCTGAAGGGCCTCAGGACAGACATCCACAAGTGACACTTCTCTTAATATTATTTTGATATCTCATGAAAAGCAGACTGCACTTACTGTTGAGTGCACCGAGCAAAATTTATCTGTTTACAAAATTTACCAAGCCTCAAATTTATCTACATTTAAAGGTGCGCAGTATAACTTTTTTTGGATGAGGGTATGCAACCTGCCAGGAAAATTGCCTATAGTGTTTGGTTCCAGTCAGATGAAGCTGGTAGAAGCTAGCAGTTACAGGAGCGAATTTGTAGCGACGTTCCATATTTGCAATTTCAAGCGCCGGTATCAAAGCGAACAAAGAGCCAATCCGGAGTGAGGATGTTGAAGGTAGCGATACTTCTCACGCTCACTGGTGGTTTAGTAGCGAGTTAGCGAGGCCGTCAGTCAAACCTGTCCAAATGCTAACGTGAGCGACCTTGGAGAAGAACGCTATTAATGTTTGTATCTATATTTACAGACAAATTAGCAAAAAATGAAATAATAAAACATCAGGATCGTGTAGAGTGGGTTTTTGAAAACATTTTAGGACTAAAATTTTTTCAGTTTTTCAGTGTTAAGTGAATTGGAGCCAGAGTTGATGGAGCTGGAAGAGCCGCCGTGATCACTTCCTGTTTAGAACGCGATGGTTAGCGTGTTAGCTATGTCTCTGTTCATATACCGTCTATAGTACAACGGTGTGGCTGTATCTTCTATTTAGTCAAATGCAGTGTTTTATTCCTCAAAAACAAAACAAACAAATGAATAACTATAAGATATAAGTAATGCCGTAGTCAGAACAAAGCAGTAACATCTCCATGGAGACGAGCTCACATCCTCCTCCAGAATGTTACACGGTGAACTTCTGAATGGTCAAATAGTAAGACCCAAAACAATTGGAAGAAAAAATAAATATGAGTCATCTATAAAAGTTACACTGTGAATGATGAAACTTATGAAAAATTGTAGAATGTATTAATTTGTTTTGCACCAATGTAGGCATACAATATTGTACTCCTCATTCATATGCGCAGTCATTTTTCCATGAATAATTTCTACTATTTTGCATGTAATTGTCTGCCGAAAGTATAAATCACTGTACTGTATGCAAATAATTAGTGGGGACTTTGATAAACATCTTGTGTTGTTGTACATTTATATGAATAAATGTCGTTGCGTCTTACTACAAAAATACGTTGTACAAATGGAATAGGTTTGAAAAGTTAGAATTGAAATGTGGAAAGAGAAAATCAGGACCACCGAAGAGGTGCTGTTGCCATAGAATAGAAAGGGATTCTGCAATTTTTCCAATTTTATGTTACTATAAACATCAACACATCTGACCAAATCTTGATATCAGATTATTATTAAAGGTCCTGTATTACACAAAATGAATTCTTGTGAGCTTTAAGCCATGTTATAATGCAGTATCCTCTTCAAAATCATACCCAGAGTTGTGTTTTGTGTCATTTACATGTTTGAGTTACTTTTTATTAGTCTGTCTAGTAGTAGTAGTAGTAGTAGTCGTAGTAGTAGTAGTAGTCGTAGTAGTAGTAGTCGTAGTAGTAGTCGTAGTCGTAGTAGTAGTAGTCGTAGTAGTCGTAGTCGTAGTCGTAGTCGTAGTAGTCGTAGTAGTCGTAGTAGTAGTCGTAGTAGTAGTCGTAGTAGTCGTAGTAGTCGTAGTAGTCGTAGTAGTAACTGTAGTCGTAGTAGTAACTGTAGTCGTAGTAGTAGTAACTGTAGTAGTCGTAGTAGTAGTAACTGTAGTAATCGTAGTAGTAGTAACTGTAGTAGTCGTAGTAACTGTAGTAGTAGTAGTAACTGTAGTAGTAACTGTAATAGTAATTGTAGTAGTAGTAGTAACTGTAGTAGTAACTGTAGTAGTAACTGTAGTAGTAACTGTAGTAGTAATTGTAGTAGTAGTAGTAATTGTAGTAGTAACTGTAGTAGTAGTAGTAACTGTAGTAGTAGTAGTAGTAACTGTAGTAGTAGTAGTAGTAGTAGTAACTGTAGTAGTAGTACTAGTAGTTTTCAAATGTATTTACCTTTTATATTTTGTTCAGTATAGATAGGCAGTCCCAGGGCTGAAATTATTTCAAAACATAGTAGTAACTGTAGTAGTAGTACTAGTAGTTTTAAAATGTATTTACCTTTTATATTTTGTTCAGTATAGATAGGCAGTCCCAGGGCTGAAATTGTTTCAAAACAAAGTGGAGCACTTCCTGTATTACTACATGACATCACAAGGTGTGAGAGAATAACTCATCTTAAATATCGTCATCTTCCTAAAATAATCGCCTATGTCACTTTTTGCCTAAGTTTTCCTTAAGCAAAAAAATGCCATAATTTCAATTTTGGGGGGAGTTTTTTGTGTTTCCTGAAAAAATGACTTATGCGATTATTTTAGGAAGGTGTCGATATGCAGGGCTTGTATGTGAATGAAGCAACAAAACACAACTCCAGGTATGTTTTTAATGAGAAAACAACGTTATAACATAGATCAAAAAATATTCTGTGACAAACACAAGAACAAAATCTACATATGTATTCTTTTCAGATCATTTAATTTCACCTTGTTGAAGTTGACGTCCTTCAGAGCTCGGACAGAGAACATTACGCGTATACAAGCTGTATATAGGCACTTCTATAAACATTTATAGTTTTAAATTAGCTTCCCAAAAGGCATCACGCTACATCTGCGGTTTTATCCCACAGTATACACCAGTCTTTGACAATGCTATATAAGTCTCAATAAACCCTTTATTGTTTTCGTAATAATTGTTATCACTGTGCATTATTGGTCCCTTCCGTGTTCATGCATATGTATTCCCCCTCAGAGAAAACTGTAAAGAATTAACGCAAAAACTAACCCGATATAGATTTGATGTGGATTCGATAATCTCTTTTTGATAGGCAAATGTGAGATCTTCGTAAGAATCCGGCGCCTCCCCTGTGTTCAATAACTCTGCATAATTCCATCTGTGCAGACTGGACAATAATGCATCAGCGGCTTTTGACAAATTATTGATTCTAGACCCTTATGTATTAAATTCACAGTAACTATATAACAGACGGCATAATTCAATTCCCAGTGCACAAGACCTCTTTAGTCAAGTCTGCACGGCCTCAGAATGCCAATGCGAAAGCCTCCGATATTATACCTATCAAATGCAGTAATGATGTGGTTCTCGGGCATAGGTACACGGTAATTTATGGAGGCTGGCAGGTTTCTACAGGTTAATGCTTTCCATCAAAAACAGAGAGCAGAACATGGCGCTATAGTGTGCGTGTCGTCTGGTTTTTTTCTCAATGGCTCACAATGGCCCATTACGAGACATAGTTGAGTGTCACTTCTCATCCAGCTCCTCGGGATTCCTCACCTGTCAGCGCTGGGAATGATGGGAAATTTGACTGGATGTGAGATGGAGGTGTAGTGGATTGAACTGGAATTTCTTGGTTTGGAATGTTTTATTTTTGAGAATTCTGTCTTTCGTTATTTTACCGAACTGTGGATAATGAAAATTCTTCACTGCAGAGAAATAATACATATTTACAGGTTGTATATTAAGTCAGGTTAAAATGTTGATATGTTATAAAAACATACCTGGAGCTGTGAGTAACCCTGCATTATTTCCATGTCCAAAGCCTAAAAATGCTTTGTGATGCTACCATTTACCTTTTGTTCAGTAGTTTGTAAATTCTATATTAATCCAAATGATTCTACTGAAAATTAAAAGAATTTGAACCCCAACCGTAACCCTAACAAATCAGATAACTACATGTAATACCACATCAGATTACAAGGTGAGTTTTCTGTTTGAGAGCCTAACTATGCAGTATTTGTGTGTTCAACTTGCGAAAATGCAGCTCTGGTTATGTTTTGGATGAGGAAACGATATGCATACGTCAGAAAAGAGTGTAATACTGTATATACATTGCTTCTACACAATTACAGATGTTTTTTTTGCTCTAAAAATACCTTAAAAACATCCGCACTGTGAGTGGGTAAGACCTGTAGCGTGACCTGTTCGTCCCCCTAAAGATACACGTGTTTATTGCCATAATGTGCGATATTCCAGGCAAAGAAAAAACATCTCCATGGAGACAAGTATGTGTCAGACCTTCCACCGGAAAAGTTATCTAGTGCTTTAATGGTAGCATGTATTTTATAATCACAACTTTGCTAATCAACATTCAAAAATCGTATGTTGTAAAATTATCAACTTAAAAAAATAAAGCAAAATTGAGCAAAATGTATTGATTTAAAGGTGCACTGTGTAACTTTTCCAGTGGTCCGACATCAGCTTCATGCTATTGTGAGCCTTGGATCTTGTATTTATTCAGTTCAAGGTGTTTTTTATTTACCGCAAAAACATGCATTTCGTATTTTTGTGTCCGAGTCCGCTTCTCTGCAGATCTGACCTGTAACCTGAACTCGTGATGTAGCACGCTCGTCTCCATGGAGATAGTGAAATGAAAAGCCAGCCAGAACATTTCAGGAACATGGAGTTAAACAGGTGGCGAACCCTCTACGAGAAAAGTTACACATTGCGCATTTAAATTTGGAAGCTGAAGCACGAATTCGTACTGCGAGCTGTGTGATACATTTACTATATGCACTGCAGCCTTTTCATTCTAAGCACATACCATTTTTATACTGAAAAAGTTTGCTATACCCCCTATTGCTCCAGTCCCAGCATGGCCCCCCTTACCCCTCTCACTGTAATACCTCTTTCTGCTGTGTATGCTCCGATGGACAAAAACTCCTAGACACATTGATACATGGTGCACTGACTGGGTGACGCGCCAACCCCCACCCTCTTCCCACCCACCAAGCGTCGTCACCCCAGTCACCCTACCTCCCCTCCCCGCTGGCTGCCGGGGTGATGGGTCATAAATCCCCCCCGAACGCCGCCGTGACGATTCCGGATGTGTGGAGTGGGGTAGGGTGGGAGCTATCGAGTGGCTGGTGGAAGCTAAAACACAAAACCTGAAGGAGATCTCTGCTCATGCATAGAAAGCCGTTTCCCCCTCAACGACAATGTCTCCCAAGGGTGCCAACTGGCTGCATATAAAGTAGCCCCCTCCACCCCTCAGCAGTGCAGTTTTCGATCTCTCCCCTCTCCCCGCATGTGCAAATGTGTTATGGCTCTTGGGGAACTTGGAGGAGACGAGAGTTGAAAAAAAAAGAAATGCAGAGGAGGGAAAAAAAGCGTCTGGAGGAATTGGCCGCCCTCCCTTATCGCCCAGATGATCCTGAATGACAATTACCCTGCTCAGAGAGGCCTGTCACTCAAGAGCTGTCAGTGTAGAAGCTTGACTTTAAAGGTCCTATATTACACTAAATGGATGCTTGTTATGTTGTAATGCTGTTACATCATCAAAAACATACCCTAACCCAGAGTTGTGTTTTGCTTCATTCACACATTTTTGAGTAAATTATTATTTGTCTGTCTACATTCCCAAAGCTCAAAATGCTCTGTGCCACCTTGTGATGTCATGCAGTGGTGGTTTTCACAGCTACCTGTTACATTTAGTTCCATAGAGATTGGAAATTCCAGGACTGACATCCTTCAAATTATTCTGAAGGTGTATGGACTTTAAAAACACAATGGAGCTCTTACCATTTTACATCACAAGGTTGAACAGAGTGTTTTCAGTTTGAGAACAGAACTTGGCCTAAATGTCTGTATGTTAAACATGTGTGAATAAAAAAAAGAAAATGCTTTATAAAAACATTTGCTTAAAGTAATAAAAAAAAATCAAGATAAATAAGTAGAGGTCGGATTTAAATTTAAAGATAAAAAAACTTTTATTTTATGTAAATGAATTTTAGTGGACAACTTCATATCTGTCTCACTATTTAATAGATATTTCATGCCGCTGGACTTATTTTTCCACTAAAAGCTCTGTAAACAAACGGTGCCATTGTTGTCAGAACTCTGTGCATCAGTCTAATTGGCACCACAACATGGTGCACTGACAAACGTTCTGCATTGTTTGGCACGCAAACTGCGATAAAATGTATTCATATTTTGAATGCATTATTTGTAATGAATGAATTGTAATTCATGCGTTAATGTCCCATCCCTATAAATAATATAAACAAGAGGTACCTATTATAAGCTGTGTTGTTAGAAATCAAATGAGCAGTTCAAATGAGGCTACAAACAATAGCTGCAATATTATAAGTTGGCCCCTGCATTAGGAGTTTGAATATTAATTTGATCAGATTTATACATCAGGAAGTAGCACTTCCTGCATGACCACACAATGACATCACAACATGCAACCGAGCTTTATTCATATATGGACCAGCAACATTATTTAAAATTGTATTTAAAATAAAAGGATCTAGTACCATCAGAAGTAACCTGTAAACTTTAGTGTTGTCATGATACTAAAATTTCTAAAGAAAAGACTCAATACGATTCTGATACCACAATTGTAGTTAAAAACACTTTCTCACGCTGTTAACCACGCAGCCTTATATCTGTGTAATCCCTCAGTCGTCCAGGTGGCATACGTGTATTAGTCTACGCAGTCTTATACTTGTTCTGAAATACCTCAAAATCATTCTAAAGCTGTTTACATCTGACTTTTTAGTAGTACTCAAATTAGTATCAAGTTTCAATACTTCAATACTTCAATAGTTTTAGCATCCAATAGTATCTGATTTTCTGATTCTTTTGACCACCCTATTGCACTTAAGTTTACAAAGTTCAGTGGCTTAAATATAGAAATGAAAATTTTGGTTTTGCAGGTGGAGTTACTGTGTTGCTTTTCACAGTACTGCAGAAAGACCCTAATCCAACCATTTTAAGGCCTGGTTGTATACATAAAACACTCCTGTGACAGAGGCCAGAATGGATTCATCAGCATTGGGTTGAGGAAGCATTTGGCGTTGGGCTCCAGTAGTCATATCCACTCTTTTTTACGGCACAAGCAAATCAATAAAACAAGAGCAACAACCTTTTAAGCTGTACACTGTCAAAATAGTGAGAGTGAGACAAATAGAAGGAGAAAGGGAAGCCAAGCAGAGGAAGGATGGAATGTGCTGAAGTGGAACCTTTCAACACTGTGATTTTGATGTGCTTTTTCACTGGGTTATGGGGCAAAATCAGCGGTTTTAAATGAGGCCTGGTGCGCTGGTGTAAATGTAAATTACACATCTCTGGCTCCATAGCATAGTTGTAGTTTTTTTTTTGTTTTTTTCATCAAATTGAATTATGCTGAATTAGTCTTGCATTGATATTTTGCAGCGGATGTCATCAACATTCCCTGGGAGTGTGAGGTTAACTGAAGGTACTGCACAGTCTGGAGCTCGGTGACTCAACTTAGACTCTAATTCAAGGCTGGAAGTAGTTTTATATTTTTGCAGATGCTATTAGGTCTACATTTTTTATTTCACCCGGTACAGCTTTCAGACACACATACACCCAATCAGTTTAACATGTACATCAGGCATATTATGTTATGTTCAGTTCAGGGTCAGACTGTTTTTTCCTCTTCACATACATTTTCTGATGCATTTTAACATTAAAGCTGACTCTGATGTGAGCAAAATCAGCCGCTCATAAACTTTGTATAGAAAATTTACACTTAATGAAGCATGTGGACTTTGAAATAGCCTTGAGACAATACAAGGGACTTTTGGGAGGACTATGAGGACTACATTCTGTCAGCGCCGATAAGGTTTTCACCCTCGTAGCTTTCGTAGCTCTTTTAACCGGTGGGGATTCCGTGCACATAACACCTCGTTACAGATAAACTTTTTAGTTGTGTCGTGCCGTTTGCTCAGGTTGTTTCCTCCTTCAGTCACACTTGTGCTGAAGACTGGAGTCTGAAGAAGAGTAGGCTGTGTGTTTGCACGTGCCTTATCACTGCTTGCATGATGCTGTCGAGTAAGGACAATGGAGAAACTGAGGGGTGAGTCGGATCTAAATGAATTAGATCTATTTTTTTAATACACAGCCTGATACCGGAATAAAATAAACTGAGTGGTTTAAGTTTGAATCTATGCTCAGTTCAGTGGGACTACTTTTCTGTGTGTAAGGTTCAACAACTCATCATCTCTGACTATTGTTGTACATCAAATTACAGTCACAAGCTACCCAGTAATAGCCAACAGTTTTACAGTTAGTCATAGTCATCGCAGGCTCCTGAAATTAGTTAAATTCATGGTAACTACTAAACATTCCACTTTAGAGATACAAGCTTTTCCAGACGCTCAGTCACGTTATATTTCTGCACATTATTCATTCACTACATACTCCTATATATTGTAGCCACAGCTGTACTGGGGTAGATTGACTGAAGCAAGGCTGCCAATGTGCACCATCTGCCCCCTGCACTCATGCACACACCACATTCATACTAGGCAATGTGGGTGAAGTGTCTTGCCTAAGGACACAACAGTTTTGCCCCACTGTGGCACCTGTTATTCTCAGCAGTCTCCCATCAAAGTACTAACCAGGCCCAACCCTGTTCAGATTCTTAAATCAGGCTTTAATAAGCAGCTTTGCCCACCTCGTCAAATTGAGTTTTCTATTTCATTCAACTCTCCAAAACCAATTGAATCTGTAGATATCTTTTAGCTCAATTTTCACCCTATCAGAAAGCTTTTAACAGACCAAAAACAAACCACATACATTATCTTCTTGACTTTGCTAGTTTCTTTCTCTGTGTTCACAAAAATCTCGTTCGGAAGGACGCTATTGATATAGGTTGGGCCTTTACTGGCAATGCTCAGCTCCTCTAGTGCCTGATTTCCAATGAGGGGATTGACTGGTGGATAAACCGATCAGAACAATGCATGGTTTGCTTATGTCTAAAGACAAAAGTATCAAAACTGAGCAGAATCAACAAGCAAAGCTCTAACCTCTTGTGTAATGGAAGTTCTGAACGATGAGGGTTTTCTAAAGATGATACATGCTACGAATGGGCCGCTGTGATTGGACTGTCCCAAGTTACGATGGTTGGTTTAGGGTTGCCAAAAGAAATTAGCTGTTTTTTGCAGTATTTGAATTAAACTACTGAAAATGGCAACCACAAACACAGGAACTTTCGCAGGTCCGCTGAGATGCTTATTCTGGTTTGTCACAGGAACTAGAGTGGCCCCTGCGCACAAGAAAATATAAAAGAGAAATACTAATCAAAAAGCAATCTCTGCCTCTTGACCCCTACGAGCCACCACACTGCTGCTCCCGTACCTGCTTCTCCGCCGTGGTGGCCTGCATTATCTGTTCCCTTCATCAGTTTTTCCACCACGTTTTGATGATTCTAACAGCAGACTGCGCTATCGGTCATTTTCGGAGAACAGATGCTGCCCAGATCCCTCTATGTATTCATGTGTTTCGTCTTTATTGTCTGCCAGCTTATCCGGCCGCTGATGGAATTGTTAAAAAGCAGATATGAGGCGGTTCAGTCGAGAGGGGAGGGCTATAGCCTTTGTCAAAGCACGCGTTCCCATCTGATGAGAGCACTGCGATAAAAATCTCAGAAACGCCTGCAGGTCGTGTCACTCTATGCATAACAATCCTGCGTTGCCAGGTCTGAAAGAAAAACACAGAGAGATGGACAGAAGGCTGCAGCGGTTGCTTCTGAAAAGGCCTGTTTAAACAATAAATATGTATAAGACAGCCTGACTCTGCTTTTTGGCTCACCTGAATAATCAATGGAAAGATATAGTTTCAAACAAAGAGGTATCAAGGTCTTGTTTGTAGTGGGTTGAAGAGCCCTTGCAGAATTCTGGTGTATTTATGCTGAACTGTATTGACTTTGAGCAGGTGAAGTTTTCCCATAAACTAGTGTTTCAGAAGAGGGATTCAGCAGTAGACAGAGTTCAGAGGGAATTTCAAATCTGTCAGCAGTTTACAGTATAAAGCTGCTCTGTGCATCTTTTTGGTTGGAGGTCCGTGACCTGCTTGTTTTGTATGTCATTGCTCTGCATGGAATATTCCACAGTATGGCATTAACCAGCTTACATTACATTACCTTATATGTTTTCAATCAAAACTGCATAGAAAAAATCCATAGAAAAGCACCAGCAAGCAACAGCTAAGGTAAAAGTCAAGGCATTTTCTTGTGTGATGCCATTGTTTGTAATCAGGAAGTACAATTTTAGACCAAAAATGGGCAATGTGTAAGGTGCTCTGTGTAACTTTTGTCTCGAGGGAGATGTTGTTGCTTTTACTAAATGTTCCGGTGTGGCATTAAATGTATCCATCTTGCACTTAGACAATAACATGGGTTTTTATTGACTTAAAAACTTGTATTCTTACTGTGAACGGGCTTGCCTCTACACAGATCTGACATGTAACTTGGCCTTATGTCATCTCCTGTCTTCATTGAGATAAATAAGTATAAGTAAGTGGCGTTCCTGTGGCATAAGTGCAAGCCCCGGGGTCTAAAAATGGCCGCCATTTTGACCAGTCAGAGCAAGAGGAGCTAGAGCGGAGCCGGAGCTAACGATTAAAAAGTGTTTTTTAAGGCAACTGAAGGATTTTGATCTAAAAATAGGTAATCGCTACAAAATCCTACATATTTGAAAGTTGTAGGTGTCCTATCAGCCAAACACGAGCAGTTTGTGGTTACATTGGGCTCTATGAGAAAATACATCTACATCACTACATCAACTGCAGTCAGCTACAAGCTACTAATACCCTATCCAGTTATTTTTATAGATCCATGCCTAAGTGGCATTCCAGGCAACAAGGAGTGAAGCTAGCGACGGACCATGCACCACTCCACCAGAGAAGTTACACAGTCCACCTTTAACAGTGACAATAGATTTCAAAATGCTTATTCTGATCATGCTAAATCTTACATCGCCACATTCTATTTATTCACAGGGGAAAAAAGCATAAGGATTCAGACAACAGCAATAACTCTGCATGCACTGAGTCAAAGGGAATAGAGAAAAGCGCCTCGCCCTTAGGTACAGTGTTGCTTTGTTGCTCATTAAACCTGCACAGTCTGAAGTGTTTAGCCGTGGCGCTTGTTGACATAGTAATGCCTCGGGATGCAAAATGAGGCAAACGCTGCGTAGTTCCAGCCACGGGCCCAGCTCCTATACGCTCAACCAGTAATGAGAACCGCATGAGGAAATGTACAGGCGAAAGATGAAACAGACTGTGTGATCCTCTGCTGTTCATCTCGTGGAGAGGTGGAGGAGGAAGTATTTCAGGTGTGCTGCGACTTTGTAATGCTAAATCTGAGGAATTTCAATTATCCTTGTTTTATTTTTGTTTGTTGTTCAAAGTTGGTGGCACTTTACCTACCCAGCCACAATCACACCTTTTGTTACCGATTTACAAAGACGAGTGAATCCAGAGCCATATTTTGTCTCTTCAAGCTCTGCAATGTTACTGACAGGCAGATTAACCAATCAGAGAGATGGATGCTCAGTTTGGGTCATAAACACGGTTGGTTGAATACACGTAAAAAGGGGAAAAACAACATAAAGGACTAAGAAACAACAACAGCAATCAAAGTGACAAACTGTTATCCTAGGTAAAATAACTCATATCTTGTTTTGAGGATTTGATACAAATTACTGGCTGTGGTTGTGCAGTCTTTAGCTGGAATGGAGAATTTTCACTATAGTCTGATTCCAGACCGTTCTGGATTCTTACAGAATGTAGATGGGAGTGGCCGATCAGAAAAGGCAGCACTGACTCAGAGGACAGCAGGGAACCAGAAGGTTAGTGGTTCAATCCCAGCTTGAACTAGTGATGGCCATATCAATACTAAATGTCAGTACCTTTGAAAAATGAAAAATATCTCATTCTCTTGGAAAAAAAAAAAAAAAAAAAACTTTTCTGATTTATTATATGCTGCACTGTTACTTTTGTTGTTACATTAGAGTCTATTTTAAAATGATTTTTAAGCCATTATCTATTATCTTGTTTTATTGCATGTTTCAATTTTCCTGCTGTTCTTGAGCTGTGCGTTGCAACACTGGAATTTCCCCACTATGGGACTAATAAAGGCATATCTTATCTTATCTATGTTTTCTGATAAAGTTTAGGTAGTGTTCTGAAAAAGTTTAATTTATTATATCTGAATATATTTATTTTTTATCAGTTGATGCAGTTGGACCAAATGTATAACAGGGCCAAGCTAAATAATTTAATTGAGGGCTGATAATGCATTTGAATCCAAACGCACTGGTATCATATTGATATTTTGACACTTAACATAGTATTACTACAAAACAAAAGTCACTGTGTCGCCCAGCACAGCTTCAACTACTGCAGGTTGAATGTTTGTCCACTACTACAAAAGGTTTACGGTTTGAATCTCACTCTCGACATGAACACCACGACACCATTGATCAGAATCACAGATCCACAGATTCCACATCTTGCAATATTGAATGCTTGTGGTGTCCTAGAGCAAGACACATTGCCCCCAGTGTCTGTGTACTCTGGCGTGTGAATGGGTTACTAGTTTCTCGATGCAAAGCACTTTGACTTGAAAGTGGAAAAGTGTTGCTTAAAAAATTCCTAAAGTGACACAAGAGTGAAATGACTAATTACTAAAAAAACAGTTTATAGTTATTTAGTTATTTAGTCTTTTAAATGCTCACGTAACATCAGAACACGATGGACCGTGTTCTAAGATGTTCTTTTTTTACCACACTGCTGTAGTCAACAATGCATTTCAGAGACAATGTAAAAGAAAAGTGAAAGCTGAACAGTCTGTTGGCTTCATTGGCACTTGTTGTACATTGGACATTGGATTTCCACAGCCATATCAGGTGGTGCACAGCCTCTACACAAAGGACGCACATGTGAATATTGAATTCAGCACTGATCAACAGTTGCTTCTCCGGGCTCCGATTGAATTATCCTATACGGCAACGGCATTATAGTGCGGATTATGATGTGCTCGCTGGGAGATTTGCCTTATTCATCTCTCCTTTTGTTGCCGATGACTGGAGCACTCCCCGGAGATCAGCCCGGCGAATTGATTTTTGACAATCCATGCTTCACCTCCTCGAGTCCCACTCCTGTGTGACACTCCGCCAAATCAACTTTAAGGCAAGCGGCAGACAGATCCTGGCATGGCGTAGCGTATAAACAGCCATTATTTCTTCAGAAAGCTCTTTTTGTCTTGTTCGGGGGCTTCAAAGCGAGCACATTCCCCGTTAAGACACGCCACGCTTTAGAAGGCACACAGTGGGACTTTTGAAAGCAGACACTACGGCGGAGAGAAGAAAGAGGAGAGGGTGAGAGGAGTACACTTCTCTAAAGCCTGATTAGAAAGAGCTGTTGTGCATCCCAGGCGACGCTGTAATGCTTTAGAACAGGTGAACAACCTCCAGCTCGGCTCTGTCAAGGGCACACAGTGGCACAGTCAGGAGCCAGATTAGAATAAGTCGCAGAGAAAGTTGCACTGTAGCTTTCGGTTTAGTGTCAGAACTTTATCTGAGGGTTAGCCGATCTCATTACAGTCCACGTACATGATGTTCAGTCTAATGTCCATAAAATAAAGCACATTCAGTGTAGAACTAAGTAAGTCAGTGATCAGGTGTATGCAGGAGCTAAAGCTAAATGTGCCCATTTTTAATTCCAAAACAGACAGGAGTGAAAGAGGAGTTCACTTTGAGACACTATTGCTGCACTTTTACAACATATATTTAGAAATGTTTTAGATCATCTCCATTTTCTTCATCGTATTTTTTTAACCGCCTCTAATAGTGTTTTGCCAAGGAGGTGTCGGGATCGCCCCTAAGAGGCACTGAGCTCTGGGGTGTAAACTATCTAATACTTTTAAAATAAAATTAGTTTGATTTTTAAATTGAAAACAGTATATGAAAACAATGGTATAATTCAAAGAAATATATATTGAACCTGATTTTCCATGTTGGTCACTTCAACAGTTAAATTGTAATCAAGGCAGTGTCCACCAGCAGTCTGACCAGAACTGAAGAAGCAGCTGGGATGAGCTGCAAAAATGTTTGTCCAGTTGACAGAATATTTTTTTT
>KN499500.1:6829-29749 GCA_000787155.1 Scartelaos histophorus | reverse complement strand
ATATATAGCACTTTTTCACCTTCCAAACACTCAAAGTCCAACTCCTGCTTGTTTCTATGAAAATGTAAATTCTTTCCCAGCAATGTTCAGCAGTTTTGCAGAACACTTATCTACCGTATTATTGGGGCTATAAAGTGCACTGGATTATAAGGCGCAGCATCAAATAATATGTCAGTTGTGTCATTGTCCACACATAAGGAGCATCGGATTATAAGGCGCAATAAGAGAAACAAAACGTGTGTCGGATAAATGGAACTTTATTCAGGTCATTTACAATAACTCTCAGTTGTAGCTAACACAAAAATACAAGTTTAACAGTTGGTGATTTGGGCATCAAACATGCCCGGATCCCTCTCAACATTGTTCAGTTTTAACACTAAAATACAAAACCTGAAATCTGCATGGTGCATGTCTCTTAACAGGTGCATTTTGGGTCCTTGTACAGCACACGGCAGAACTACCGGTATGTTGCACAGTCGCCCTATATGTGGCCAACATATTACTCCTCCTGACTCGCCCACTAATACCTTATTAGACTAATGTGGACAACATCAAATCGGTTGGAGGTTAAACACAACCAAAGGTCACACATAAGGCCACTGGATTATAAGGCCACTGTGGATTTTTGAGAAAATGTCATGATTTTAGATGCGCCTTATAGTCCCAAAAATACGGTATTGCCAGGCTAAACCACCGGGCCAAGTTACAGGTCAGATCTGTGCAGAGGCGACCCCCACTCACAGTAAGAATACATGTTTTTCAAGGCTTCAAGATGTAAATACACCTGCAAAGAAAAAAAAAGATAAAGTTTAATGGCATATGCAGAAGACAAGCAAGAAAAGTTCCGCATTGCACCTTTAGTTGAATAAACGACACATCTAATATGAAAACGGACCAACAGTGCTTCAAATAACCACAAAATCATAACACGTTTTTCCTTCTAATCTAAACCGATCTAACTAAATCTTGATTTGGACCCGAGCTGTTTTCATAACTGTGCATTTTCCACTTTGCAAAAAAAAAAAAAAACAATTACATCATAAAACATAAAACCCACAAAATGACCTTTATCGTGTGATGTAGTGGAGCGTGGAGCAAGAGCGTTTGAGTTCTGATCCGTTGACGTCTCGCCGCTCGGCCGTCGTCAGAAACGATCTCAAATCCGCGGCGCTGATAAGTATCGCGCCGTGCTGAGGTCATAGGACATGAGTGAGGCTGATTTGCACTGAAGCCTTTTTTAAACACTTACGTTATCTTCACCATAGGCCAGAACTCAAACCTGCCAACCGCTGCTCAAACCTAAGACGAGATGATGTATTCTGGAGCCAACGTTTCAATAAGTGGAGTCATAGATCTTATTTAAAGTGCGTGTGACAGGTTAGACTAGTCATTGCGCTAAAACACGACCAGAGGTTAATGCCGTAACTTTTACCTAGCAACCGTCACCTAAACACGGGGCGAAACGTGTCGAAATTGTTCAGTATTAGTAATAAATTAAGTTTGCGCGGCGCTTTTTTGACGCGTAACAAATAAACAGGAAAAAAAGTTATGAATATGATTTTAAATACGAGTTACCGCGGCGATGCGATGCAAAAAAGTCGAGATTGGCAAGAAAAAATGGGTTTAAACGGCACATTTTCAGGAGCGTGTGGTTAATAAGAGTCTTCATGAGCGTTTAGGGGTTTGATTTTCAACAAAACACTTTTTAGTATTGCTATTCCAACACTTTTTTTGCGACAGGCGTTTCTCTCGCTGTTCTTCGATGTTCTTAATCTCACCAACTAAAACAAAATGCACGACTGTTTCCCACGGCTCAGTTCGGACATTTTCCCTCTGTCTGAGATCCTGTGTGGCTGAAGTTTTCACCGATACCAAAGTATAATAGGCTATTACATTAATATTATTCATTTTGGAAAAGCAGAATGTTTGAAAAATAGTTAAGTGTCGTGTACTCAACAATTTAACAAAAAAGGTTGAATAATGTTTATGCCACTGATCCGACAATTAGACGTCAATGTCTAAATAGCGACATGTTGGAAAACAGGATGGAACCAGAGTGACAGAACATAAAACCTGTTGGCTAATGCTAACAAGCTTGTCTATAATGTTCTTTGACACTTTCTGTGTTTATGACATAAGGCCTAATCTGTTTTATAATTCTGTGCTACTTCTTCTGTTTTTGTGCTTTTTTAACTACTTTTTCCCATAAAATGACACTCACATGGTGTAAAAACACAAAAACCTGCTATTCATTCTTTTATTACTGGTCAATCTACATTACTGTACTTCCCTCACCTATGGTCTCGAGCTTTGGGTAATGGCCGAAATCACAGATACAAAAGGCTAAAATTAGTTTCCTCAGTCAATGTCTAAATAGCGACATGTTGGAAAACAGGATGGAACCAGAGTGACAGAACATAAAACCTGTTGGCTAATGCTAACAAGCTTGTCTATAATGTTCTTTGACACTTTCTGTGTTTATGACATAAGGCCTAATCTGTTTTATAATTCTGTGCTACTTCTTCTGTTTTTGTGCTTTTTTAACTACTTTTTCCCATAAAATGACACATGGTGTAAAAACACAAAAACCTGCTATTCATTCTTTTATTACTGGTCAATCTACATTACTGTACTTCCCTCACCTATGGTCTCGAGCTTTGGGTAATGGCCGAAATCACAGATACAAAAGGCTAAAATTAGTTTCCTCATGGGCGCTTCCTTAGAGACAGGGTGAGGAGCTCAGTCACACAGGAGGAGCTCGGAGTAGAGCTGCTGCTCCTCCACATCCAGAGGAGCCGCAGACATGGCTCAGGCATCTGTTCTGGATGCCTCCTGGGCTGCTCCCTCAGGAGGTGTTCTGGGCATGTTCCACCAGGAGGAGGCCATGGGGAAGACCCAGGACCCAGGAGGGACCATGTCTCCCAGCGGGTCCCCAGAGGAGCTGGTGGATGTGTTTGGGGTGAAGGAAGTCCGAGCATCTCTGATTAGAATGCTGCCCCAGCATGAATAAGCTGAAGAAAATAATATAGGATCATTCTTTTTCACTTTTTTAAACTTTGAACTTTGAGCAGAGAGATGGGAAAGAGAAAACTCGACCTCCAATGAGGCTTTGCTGCCTCTCTGTCATATCTGTGCAGCTTAAAGACGACTGTTAACATTAAAAATAAACTTCCTGCACCAGCCTGACCGGCCTTCCTCCTCTGTCTGCAGGGCACACACCACACCATCACCGCGCTGCTGTTTGCCTGTAAGTACCGGGTTGCCGTGGCGACGCAGTCCGACCCGGCTTCAGAGGCGGTTGCCTGGGTGACGACCCCGAGCTGCTCCTCCATCAGGCTCCGGGGAGGAAAGAGTCTGGCCTGCAACACGGAAGGTAAATAAACTACATCAGTATAATGAATTGGCTTATTAACAGTGGCTTAGTAAGAGCAATATTAAATCAGTCACTTGTGGTTCTACTGAATTAAAGATACATGACGTAACTTGTCCTCCACCTGCTTGTCACTGTGGAAATGTTATTGCTGGAGACTGTTCCGCCGTATGGCATCAATTTAAAGTCTATGGAGGCAAACAGGTGGCACCTCTAAGCCGATTACTGACCAGATCTGCTCAGAAGCACCAGCATCTCAGCAAGAATGAATCATTTTAGGACAATATATTTACCCTAAAATATAAGCTCAAAATATGCCTATAAGTAATTGAGTGAATGCAAGATAGATCCGTTTATTACCCTGCAGTGGAACATTTTAGAAAGTGACATGAATATGGACCAAGACTGTTACAGTTTTATAGATTTAAACATGGGAAAATTGGCTTTAAGCTTCAACAGTTACTTCAAAATAATATTGTCCAAGCTGAAGTTGAAAGTCGTTCAAAAAATAAAAAACTCTTAAACATCTTATGTTTTAAAAATATTATATAATCCAACAGACAAATCGTACAACAATCCAACTTGTAAGAGAAATGAACAATGGGGAAAACTGGAAATAAATGAGCTGTTACCTGACTGAGTAAGAGTCTGTTTAAAAACTCAGTGTTCAAGTGTCGGACAGACTGACTTCTGAAGATGTAAATGTTATTCCTTTGCCTGGAGACTAAAGTTCCACAGTATTGCATTAACTTAGTAACAATTTTAAAGTAAAAAACAAAAAAAATCTGCAACTAAATGAGTAAAATATAGTGGAACTTTCCAGCAGTCATATATGTTCAAGTGTGAAGTAACATTGTGCATTTTTAAGACTGGACTAATGTAAATGTTTGTAATGAAATTAGACTCAAGTTTAAGTTACACATTTTTAGATCAGAGATGGGAAAAGTAACTTTAAGCTTTAAAAGTACAGTTACTTTAAAACAATATTTCTGAAGCTGAAGTAGGAAGTAAATTAATAAAAATTAAGAACTGAAAAAGCAGGGTTTGTAATGTAAATATCACTCAAGCAGTTTACATTTAAAAGTTATGAAAAAAGAACGGCACATGCTTTGTTGAAAATATGATAAAATCCAACAAACACATCATACAATTATGTGCAATTTCTAAGAACAATGAAAACTGAAAATAAAGTGATAAATGACAGGTTCTATTGACAGGTTAAGATTGAGTAAGAGCGAGGTTTGGAAATGTTCAAGTGTCCCGCATATTGTCCTGAAGAATGAAGAGTTCACAACAGTTTGCTGAATGTTAAATCTGTATCTTTTCTTTATGTTAGAGCACCCCCTGGCGGTCAGAAAGGTGGTACTGCGCCCCGAGCGTCTCACCGCTGAATTCCAACAAGTGAACGGGACCCTGCTCAGTACGTTCAGGTGGAGGATGTCCCAGCACGGTCTGGCGCCCTCTGCTGTCGAGGGCTTTCAGTTCACGTGGACGCTACAGTCGCAGGTCACGTCCACGTCCAAAGAAGACGCCCTCATCTCCCAGACGCAGACGATCGCTCCGGTAAGACACGTTTTCCACTGACAATGAAAGAGGAGGGTATGAATAAACTAAGAAATCTATATTTTTGGAGTGTTTTGGCTTTCTGGGTTGTAATATTTTGGCACCCATTAATACAATAATACTACCATAATCATATAAAGTTGGTATATTGTCAAATTAAATAAAAAATTAAAATAAAATGAAGGCAATAAGTGACATATACACGCACAAAATTAAATTATACAAAAATAATATTATCTCAGTCGAAACTAAATGGGAAACACAGGAAACAAAGCTATTTTTTATCGTAAAAGACTAGCATACATGTATTTGAAGACATTTAAAATAATTTTGCAATAAAATGATTACATTAGATAAGCATATTCCAGAAAAGAGACCCAAATTTTTAGGAAATGAATATTAATCTTACGTTGGTTTTAACATAATTAAATTCAGTAAGACTTTTTAATGTAATTAATGAAGCGTCACTGAAAAAAAATGGGAGATTGTCTGGGGTGGAGGGGCAGGTGGTCGTCTTCAACAGGCTACTACGTCAAACCATCATAAAATCCAACTGTTTCGCTTCAATAAGTATGTGTTTTTTACAGTTTCAAAGATCGGTAATGGTCTCGAGACTTCAACCCGACAGCGACTACCAGCTGCAACTCCAGGTGTTAACAGCAGGGGGCAGTACAGGCGCAGCAGTCTCCAAAACCATCCACACTCCAGCCATCCAAGCCTTACTTTGATAGGTAATACATTTTTATACTGTCAAATAAAAATGAAATAATGCAGCAAAAATGGCTACATCTTCATTCACCTTAATAAAGCATGAAATCTTAATTCAGAACAAAGATTTTTTTATTAAGATAAAGCTTAGTGAGCACTATACAATGTTGTTTTTTCCTGGAATGCTCCACAATGTCCACTTAAACATACCGGTCACCATAGAGACAACCACAAATCCATGTTACAAAAGAACTAACCCCACTCACAGTATTTTTCAGCAGTAAAAACACCTGAAATTTAATGAATGTAAAATACGCTTGATGCCGTATTGTGGAATATATCAGGAAAAGCAAAAACATTCCCATGGAGACGAGCAAGTGGCAGATTCTCCACCAAAAAAGTGACATAGTGCGCCTTTACGCCAAACCTTACTCCTATTTACAATACCCGAATCACTCTTAAACCAGATTATTGCACTAAATCAACTTTTTAGAGCTTTTATAGTTACGTCTCCTCACGTACTCGCCCTGTGTATGTCGGAGTAATTGCTTATTTTTTGCACCATATTGCCGATCAATCAACCTTTTTTCACCTAATCCGGCTCTGTACTACCTTCACTCTCCAGTTTTAATCTGTGATATGAGCAGAATTTGTTTTTTAGTACATGAAAAAATAAAAAAGCTAGTGTGATCTGCAGATATCCATCGGAGGGCTTTGTTCTGATGACATTTACGGTCCCATCGGGTCATTTTAGATTAATATTGTGATGTAAAATGTGAAAAATATAACGTCACGATTAACTACATTATAGCTACATAGCAGACGCATGCACGATAGGTCTTCTTTAATATTCTTTCATGCTTTATTTAGGCATAAAGTGTTAATAATAATGTATTTTGTTGCAGATTCAAAGACCTCAGCTGACCAATTCTACTGCATCACTGTCCCCTTCAAACCCAAGTGAAGCTCGTTTTCTCACCTAAAAGAGAATAGGATTTTCCTATTGATTGTATTGTTTTTTTCCATTGACTCTAATGCTATTGAATGTTATTTCCTCAACTCCAAATGGACCCAACCAAACGCATGCACCCACTACTCCAACACTTGCAAAAAAAACAGCTATCCATGGCTTTTAGAGTGGTGAAAAATTTGCACCGTTGCCATAGCGATTAACGATTCAAGACGTAAATATTATAGCTTTCGGATGGCGGAAAGTACCCAAAATGGCACCTATAAATAAGAAACTAAGACCACGAATACTGGTTAGTTTAATTGTAAATAAGCTTGTGTCATTTTAACATGTAACAGAATGAATACTACCTTTGTACAACACATGAATTTGCCATAACATGTATTTTTTATTTTTTCACTGGTTTTAAAGTAGAATGTCATCATATAAGGCCTATTTGTTGTAAATGCCAGAAAGTTAAGTCCAATTGTTCCTGTATAAACACATGCATGCCTAACAGAGGAAAATAATAGGCTAATTGAGCACTGACTTTGTACAAAATGTATTATAGGTATAACTTCCAGTTTAGCTAGCTTATGTGTAGAATGCTCTTTTTAGGCCCGAGCCCCTTAAGTAACGATGAGAGCACGAGGGTGAAGATGTTCATGCACTCGCCCCCTGCATGAGCTAATAATAGGCTAATAAAAGTCCTCGCCCCTGCACTCATCGTTGTCTTACGAAACAGCGCACACACATTCGTCAAATGAAAGACAAAAAGTTATATTATGGCCACGCCCCTTATTTTTTTTTTTTTAATTACATATGAAAAGCGCGCTCTAGCATAGCCATGGAAGGTCATTATCATCAATTAAAGCTAACTTTTATGAGCGATTAGAAGGAAAAACATATATTACTCACTTGGGACATTTTTCACGGTTGACCAGCAGGGATTAAAAAAAAAAAAAAAAAAAAAAAAAAAAACATTTAAAGGTGGACTATGTCATTTTTCTGATGGAGGATGGAGGATATTGCGCTGGGGCCAGACTGAAGACTTGAGTCTGTGCAACTTCATCAGTATGACCTCCCTCGGTCCATTGCTTTGATCTTGTTCTCCAAGTTCTTGTTCAGTAACTCAAAAGATTCTTGACTTGGCAGTTTCGCAGAAGCATGCCAGTACTGCGCCAAGCCCTGCAAGCTTACTTTTGGTTTTCAGACTTTAACCATTGGATAGGACCCGTTTTACCATCCAAATCAGCATATCTCTCTTTAGGTCACATTGGTTTCTTCTCATCTTTAAGTTTTTTCAGATGAGCCTTTAGCAGCTTCTTCCTTCTAATTTCATCCTCAAGTACCAGACCTCGTTTGTACAGGTCACAGTTTTCCCTTTTCACTTCACTTGTGGCAGCTTCTGGAAGTACCCAGAGTTGTGTTTTGTTTCATTCACACATGTTGAGCTCTCGGGAAGGGACAACAGCACGGGCGGGGCGGTCGCGTGGGAGGGGCATGTGCGCCAGGCGAGGGCCGTTCAACGCTGCTTGCGGCTTTAATTATTTTTATGTTTTCATTTTTCCAAGATTAAATGCATTAGTTTGAATCTGTTACGCAAATGTGACAATTATTGAGACATATACCTGTGGTTCTGATCTGAACAACCTTTATTGAGTCTTTATTTTTTAGTTATTATTCTTTTGTACTTTAGCCAATAATGTTTCACTGGTAGATTTATTTATTGTTCTATGATATGTTGTTTTGTAATTAAAGGGAAATTAAAAAAAAAACAAAAAAACAAGCTGTTGTATTTTCACTGTAAAGAAAATGAAAAGGATACAGAAAGCAATTATATTTAGATGTTTCACTTAACACACATGCACAGGTTTACAGATAAAATGATAAACTGATGTTTTTTCTTGTTTAAGAGGAACATATAGGTTACAGTTTGTTTATAGTTGTACATAATAATATAAAGTTACTCTTGAGTTCTGTGTCGCATCTGAAACTAGTATATGTCAAGTGAAGTGCGTAATTCAGGATAGCTATATTGTTTTTGATTGATATAGAGTAATCTAAATAATTACATGTACATAGACAGGCATATAAACACAGTGATGTGGATATGGATATTACACATTATCCCAGAAATGTCCCTAGAAAGACAGGCGTATGCAGCAGTATGCGTGAGCCTCGGTATGCATAATAATAACATTGACAATTAAAGAAAAAGTGTAATAAGAAAGGAGTGAATGGATCATGTTGTTTAAAAATACTGAAAATTGTTCCAAGTGTGTACAACAAAATGAAAGTTTTGCAGCAGTAAATAAGAAACTGGAGGTAGGTGCTCATAAGCTGCTTCAGTCTGATCCTTTTGGGCCATGTATGCTTATAATGATGATGCATGTCTGTAATGTGAACAAAATGTTACAGGTTTCTGCCCAAATAAATTAAATTAAATATTTTCCAATTTTCAGATCAGAAAGTTTGTTTGTTAATCCTAACCAAGCCTAACCATAGGACAATAAATTATATAATCCTTAATGTATTAATTTATTCATGTATTTGTGTAATTATTTATTTATTATGTATATTTATTTATTTTCACAACTTTCTTTTGAAGCACAACAAAGGGCTTTGGGTGGCGTACGTCACCGAAAAGAACCCGACGTGATGACGCAATCAATAAGCGACCGCAGTCAGTTTTGTTTCTTCTGATCGTGTTGTTGGTAAGTGTAAACTCCGATTGTTGTTTTACTGGGTTAAAATGAAAGTAGCGGAGTTATTTTGCGGTATATTCTATGTTTTATCTTTTTATTTATCAGTAGGGTCGGCGCTCGCTCTCCTTTGTCCTCGAAATACACCAACTTCCTCACAAAAATGGAGGAAATATGAGCCGTGGCTCTTTGGTGGTTTCGTGTTTTTCTTCAGCTTAACGTGTCTCAGGCTCTTCCTTCAGAATCACGTACTAAAGGAAACTTAATGAGACCCATCGGGTGATTTATTGTACACATGCTTTCACGATTGAGCTTAGAGTGGATGGAAATGGGTGGATGTGGTGAAATTTAGCTTTAAGCGCGCGTAGCTAAACGTTGTTGTCGTTTTCTCTGAAGTTATTTCATTGAAGCATCTGGGAGCGCGCACTTTTACTCTTAACAATTATATTGATGGTTAATGCAGTGATTTAACTTTTAAAACCCCGACTATCTCAGTGGATTTGTTCATTCCTATTTCATCTCGATATGCTAAGAAAACACAGGCCACCGTTTACGATTCCCTGTAGCGTTTTGGCCAGAATCTATGAAATATTTTCAAAAGTACCATGTTTGTTTGAAGAATATAATAATGCTGATATTAATGCATGTAACCAAGCTAAGTATTGATGACACTACACTATAAACGCCTGAATACCAGATATTTGTACGTGTGTTTATTTAAGGAAATCTTTTATTTGTTAATATTTTCTGCCCTCAAGATGTACTTTGCTTCACCACTCACGCTTTGCTAGTGTTTAATATTACTGATTAAAGCCTTGTCCCGAAATGTTGTAATAGGTCCTAAACCTCACATTAAATCTCACATTTTGCAAGTAAGCCAGTATGTAGGATTTTTCTTGATGTGCTTGGGCTACTTCCTCTCTTCTCCAACGCATCCATTTCAAGAAGTTGATATGCAAAGTTCTTGTTCTTTTAGTTTATTATTATTTCAAAAAAATTTGATGACTTATTTTATGCATATTAGTACTGGTCTCATCCCTCACGTATATGTCCTCTAATTGTTTTTTTTTATTTTCTAGGAGATTTTATGAGGACTAATTTGTGTTTTGGATAGCTGGTATGCCATTGAGCTCTTGGATTTGTGGATATTTAAGCTGTCTGTTAAGGTACTGGGATTGCAGGGACAAATAAAAACCCTGGATCTTGTTGCCATATAAGGAAGAAGAAAGTACACGAGGATAGGACAAGCGAGTGAGCAGTGCAGCGTTGGGGATGGGGTTGAAGAGCCAAAGGAGAAAGTCATGGTTCACAGCGGCTTTTCTTCCCCGATGAATACAACGCCTGCACTGCCTTTACCAGCTTCTACTACAGCGCCCCCTGTCGTGCCCCCACCTGCAGACAGCACAGAGCAGACTGTACCCCAGACGCCCATCAAACCCACCTCTAACTCTGATTCAACCAATGTCTCAACTCCAGTTCCTCCTAATGCTGAAACTCCCATCAACAGTGATTCAGAGTCCGTGTTGTCCACTTTAACACCATCACCTGCTCAGCCAGTTTTCAATGGCCGCACATCAGGCAGGAAAAGGACTCCTAAGTCTTGTGACTGCTGTGGTCCGAAAGGTCACGGCCACAATGTCCAGTCATCAAACAGAGGACGGGGAAGGAGCAGAGGGAGAGCCAGAGGGAGAGGGAGTGCTACCAACCTGGAAGACACTCCTAAAAGGAAGCTTGGAGGACTCCTGACGCACAATACGTCTTTTACCTTGATAAATGAGAACTTAGATGAAGGTACTACAATGGGAGCTGATAGTCCATCACAAAACTCAACCGAAATTCATATCCTTGTTCAGGATGGGGTAGTAGTGAACTCTGTATCATCAGACTTAAAAAATACTCAAAGTTACAAGACACTGAAGAATAGTGTCAGTAACAATGACATTGAAATGAAGGTTTTGGACAGTCCACTTGATGTGGTTCAAAGCAGTTTTGTAACAGGGTCTACTCTTTCAACTACAGTTACTACAACTACACCAGGTGAAATTAAAAGGAAAATTGACGATAATGTTGTAAGTTCTTCAACAAATGTCCAAGTTGCATCAATAGCAAACAAACAAGCAAAGTTAGAACATGAGCAGCAGACTGACCCAAAGCTATCAGCACAAAATGGAGATGTTAAACTTTCTACGAATGGATTACTGAATAGTAATAAAGAAGTAACACAAGTGACAAATGGACCATTGCAGACTGGTACAAAGCCAGGAGATACCTCTGCTGTTGACTTGATTTTAATTGACCAGACCTCTGACAAAACGAACTCTGTACCTCTTACTTTGTCCAATGGAAGCACCACCACACCAAACGACTACACTCAGGAAGTTATCTCTTTGGATACGGTGACGCCCAAACCGGCCGCTACCCCCCCGCCGCCCCAGGACCCCATCACCGTGAGCAGCGAGGAGCACCCTTGGGCATTACGAGATCACAGGATGTACTGTCTACAGGGAACGTGGGGAAAAATGGACCAGACTGAAGGGGCAGGTGGAGAGCAGTTAAATGACAAATCACAGGGACAAGAGGAAGAAGGAGAGCAGCTTCTTGACATGGTCCATGGTAAGAGAGTATTGCACATATACACACATATTTATTACTGGCCTTTAGTCATTTTAGTCGACTAATAGGTGGGTATGAGACAACATTCTTTATCCATATAATGTTTAATACAAATGGGGGCAGCTAAAATTACAGGTGCATTGTGTAGCTTTTCTTCATGGAGATGTTGTTGCTTTGTCTGGAATGTTTCACAGTGTGGTATTAAACCTTTCTACCTTTATGGAGACCAGACCAAGCCAAGTTACAGGTCAGATCTGCGGAGATTCGACCCCAATCACAGTCAGAGTGCTGTTTTTCTAGGTATTTTTCAGCTGTAAAATGAGCTATAAAAATGTGGAACACTCCAGACAGAGAAACGGCATATCCACATAAAGAAGCAGGTGATGGACAGCTAACCAAAAAGTTAGACAGTGCACCTATATGTTGTTGAAGGTTCAAAAATCATGCATTTCCTTTAAGAAATGCAATGTAATGAATGGTTAAACTGGCCTCTCCACCACCAGTAATTTTATTTAGATTAAAAACGGCAGAAAGGAGAAGTTGCTGAGTTTGTTGAGGATGTGGTATTTCTGGTATTTTTATTTCAGGATTTAGCAGTTGAATCTGTTTTAAGTAAATACCTTGTTTCCTAATTTTTTTTTTTTTGCATAGTTGTTTTTGCATGAACCCACAAGCAGTTGTAGTTTTTGTAAGTGCAGTCGGTGTGAGATAGATAAAAGTTTTGAGAGCTTATATTACACTCCGGTTTTAATCAATTGGCAGGAGATGTCTTTAGTCGTTAAGTTTACATTGTATTTTTTGTGTCAGACAGTTTGTGGCTTGGAGACGCAGTAAAACATGTTTGGCAGAAAGTTGATCCTGTCATCCAATGTGTCCTCGAGCGTCACGTCTAACTAACTGCTATTACCATTTCACAAGGCATTTAAATATAACCTCATCTTTTCATTACAATTTGTGGTTAAAGGTGCACATCTGTCTTATGTTTGATGCAAAAATAAATACATAGAGCAAGGCTAAACAAAGCAAGTTTATTCATATTGCACACGTCGTACTTCATAGTTCAAAGTGCTTTACAGAATAAGACGTTAAAATCACAATTCAGACTAATCAAGACATAAATAATCATCATAACATTTACATTAAAAGAGAACAGAGCAGAATAAAAACCTGTCAGTCATATGCATCTAATCTGAATAGTTTTGAGTCATTTTTAGGAAGACTGTTCGAGGTTTTAGTTCCATAAAACTAAAACGCTGACTCCCCATGTTAACTTAACTATCTGCAAATTGATCTTATTTTTGATTCACAAGCAGAAGGCAGGTCTTCTGTCAGACCAAAGCTGCTGCATTGTCAGACTGCGGTAATGGAAATGACATCTTGTGGTGAGAATTCAGGGTCAGGTCAAGCAATAAATACAGATGTGCCAAGGGTGTCAAGTTTTACTTGACACCCTTGACACATTAGGACTTAAAGGTCCTATATTATTTAGAATCATCCCTTGTGAGTCATGTTATAATGCTGTTACCTCCTCAAAAGTACCATATCGTAATCCTTTATCTGTCTGTCTACAAAGCTCAAAATGCTTTGTTCCACCTTGTGATGCCATGTAGTGGTACAGCTGCCTTTTAACTTTTGTACAGAAGGCACTGACAATTTCAGAGCTGAAATTAACCAAATTATTCTAGTGTATCTAGTATAAAAACCCCATTACTACACATCACCAGGCAGAACAGAGTGTTTTCAGTTTGAGTGAAGAACTCAAGTCTGAATATGCAGATCTGTTTTTGATGAGGAAGCAAGATTATAACATAGATCAGGAAATAGTGTAATATGGGTCCTTCAAAATGCACTGATATTTGTTGACCTGCCAAATTAATTTATCTAGACCAATGTCCCTAAAATAATACAATTAGACTTAAGGCTACTTTATCATTTAGCCTACTTTTTGGATTTTGGGGTCACAGCTGAAAAAGGCAATGAAAAACCACCACCAAATTTGGTCTGGAGTCATGTTCACCATGTTATGCCAAGGCTTTTATGTGATATTAGGCAGTTTGAGTTATAACTTTACATCACCTGGGAATGGGCCAGTATGGATTTTTTACTTTATGTTTTGTGCCAAGACTGATATTTGACCTACTGCTGTGACCGACGCCAGTATTTATCTTTCACAATCCAGAGCAAGGCCCGGAAATGTATCTTAATGAAGTTATGATGAAGTTTGAGGTTAACTTTGAACTTTTGACTTGTTGATATCTGGAATATAAAATCATTAGCCAGTTTAAAAAGGGCAGTCAAAGAATAGGGCAGTGCTAAAACATTATCAGCATCAAATATCGGTATTGAGCAAATATACCTGTCGAGACTGATATATATACACATTGGTATAGATATCAGCTGATACTGGAGCCTATATCTCATCTTTGCCTTGCTGTACTGTTTCAAGACAAACTGATCTAAACTGTTTAATGTTTCCTTTTAGAATTCCTCGAGAGTTTTTATCTAAAATATGGCAGTTTCATTCCTCTTGCCGAAAGTGACGTCGTGGAACATTTGAAGACGATGGGCAAATCGGACCTCACAAACAAGTAAGCAAAACTACCTCAAATCATCCCAAATCGTCCATGTTTCCACAGGCTAAAGGCGCATTGTGTAACTTTTTTGGTTGTGGGTCCAGCACCGGTTTCTTTCTATGTATGTGTCATTGTTCTGCCTGAAATATTCAAACATATACTCAATTACAGGTGGTTTTACAGCTCAAAAATACCTAGAATAACAGGCATTCTGACTGTGAGCGGGGTTGCCTCTCCACAGATCTGACCTGTAACTTGATCTGGTTAACGTTACAATAGAGAAAAGCATCTGAAGGACCCTCCACCGTAAAAGTTACACAATACTTTTTTAAATAAGCAGTTAAAGTATTGTCTGTCTTAAGTTTCCTCCATTATTCACAGTTGGAAACCTGACTCCTCTCACCGTTTAATCAAACCATTCCAACCACAGACTATGAAAATTGACCTTGTGTTTTTCTAGTTCTTTTGTTTAAACTGGCTTGCGCTGCGTCAATAGTGAATAAATGAATACATGCCTTTCTAAATCTCATTATATTTCTCAGGGGATTGGATATTCAGAAGGAGGTGAAGCAGTACAGAGCGGGGCTGGCCTCTGCTCCGGTGGCTGGGTTCATGGTGACGCACAACAGGCACACTCTGAGTCTGGAGGATCTGAGCACGTTAGAGGAGCAGAACTGGATCAACGACCAGGTACAAAACTGCACATTTCTATTTCCTGCTTCACTCCGGGGTTAAAATGTCAGAAAGAAACAAAACGTGACTTCAGGTATGTTTCTGATGAGATAACGACGCTCATTTTCAGAGGAACTACAGTGCAAAACAGAACCACAATTGTATTTTTCTGCAAACAACTCACAGGATAAACAAAAATCTACAGTTTTAATTAAATAAAAATACGTTATAACAATATTGCACAGTTATATTACTAAAAACTGAACTAAAGGCAAACCCAGTGTCAAATCAGAAACCAGATTTGAACACAGCAAATCTAGGACTACACCAGGTTTAAGCTAAACAAACTACAGAAGAATTTGCCGAATTTTGCTTGAATTTGCTTCTCGCCGAGTTCAGAAAGGTAAATTTAACGTGCAGCATCTCTTTTGTATTATCTGTAGAAATTGTCCTCCGCAAATAATGACATCCAGCCTGCAAAACGTCATTATGAATCCAGTTTGAGGTGTTATTTGAAAGTAAAAAGGCAAGAGTATTTTCTCACATGTGTTTGTCTACATTCACACAGCGAACAGATCGAAGTGAAGCTGCAGTGTCACTTCCTGTGTGTTTATTGGCAATCTTTTATGCTTTAAAAAAGATGTATCTCAAGTATTGCACCACATTTCACAAATGATAACACAGTTTTGACTTGTTTGTAAACTTGAAGTGCAGCACCCTTATTTGAAACGGAAGACACAATCGCGCTTCCAATGTTATATCCTGTTTTTACGCCGTCACAGATTTTAAGTCTCATAAGATTCTCCTTGTGTCACACAACACTACAGGATTTTTAGTTTAAGACCAATAAATCCTATAGTGCAGTGGTCCCCAACCTTTTTTGCGCCACGGATGGTTTTATGTCCCACAAACTTCCGTGGACCAGGGGGCGGCGCAACAGACTTGAAAAGATGGTTTAAAATCTTGTTTTAGTCCTGGTTTAGACTTGGTTTAGTTCTGGTGTAGTCCTAGTGACAGTTTGCCCATCCTATGTGAGGGGGGGTTTGCACTTTCCCGGCCCGGTACCAAAGGACCCAGGGCCCGGTACTGGTCCGCGGCCCGGTGGTTGGGGACCCCTGCTATAGTGTGTGTTGCGGCCTTTAGACTCAATTGCATCCTGACAACCTTTGACATAAATGTACTTTTATCAACTAAATAGTCAATATGGGGCTTTAATATCATTCTACATGTTTCATTTTTTGTAGATTTTAGTGCAAATCTAGGTTCATTTGCAGTTTTGTGGTCTATGTAGTTCCCCTTTACAGTTTTACCACGCAGCTGCAGCCATGAAGTTGCTCTACATAACTTTTCTAGTCGTGGTCAGATCTGTGGAAAGGCTCACAGTAAAAATGCACGTTTGAATGAATCAATCAACATTCCAGGTCGTGCCATGACATCTCCATGAGGCAAGCAGGTGTCCGACTCCAAACGGAAAAGTTACACCGGGAAACTTAAACGGCACAGCTTTATCATGAGACTTGATTTTGCGAATGCGGAAATGCACAATGAACATCAAAAGAACTTCTCATTAACATATAGGTCAGCATATTGTTTTATTTTATCCAAACATGCCTAATGACAGCAACAGCAACACATTAACATAAGCCCTTTACATTCTGATTACTTAATGGCTCTAAAGAGTGCAATTTTCATCAAGAGAGAACAACTTTACTCAGTTTGGGGCACTAATCAGTTACAGCTGTATTTAACATTAAAAACATCTATTTAAACATTATCAGCAACTTGCAGATCAAATTTTCTTATACAGTTTACAGCAAAATCTATTTTATAAGTGTATTTGTAATTTATAAATCCTAAGCACAAGCACTAGCTGATCCTGTACCTGCTGAAAGCCGAAATCCACCGATTCACAGCATTTATTTCCTTCAAATAAAACAGATGGGTTACATATGGGTTCTGTAGCTGTTCTTCTGTATTATGTGGAGATGTTAATGCTTTGGTTTAAATTGTCCAACTACGAGGTGTTATATGTTGCTTAAAAATATCTTAAAAAACATGCATTCTTACTGTGGGTGGGGTCGCCTCTCCACAAATCTAACCTGTAATTTGGCTCGAAAGTCTCCAAGATTCTTAAGTTTATGGCCGTACTGTGCGTTGCAAAAAAGCTGGGCCAAAATTTAAGATATACACACTTAAATCTATCAGGAAAACGACTTAAAAGTGGTGAAATGAGCAGCAAGATCATTTTACTTGACAAATTATCTTAAAATAAACCACCTCTAGATGAGAATTAAGCAGCCTCAGAACCCATAAATAGGTCATAAATCTGAAAACGAGATGGAAAAACCTGATATAAGTTTTAAAATCTTGGAGATATTTGCAGTGTGGAACCTTGTAGCGGTATCTCCAAGGAGACAAGGAGGCGACAGGTTACACAGTGCACCTTTAAGTCACTACAGAATAGCTTTTTGTCAGTAGAAGTTTAAACATTTTGAGACGTTTTGAGTTATTACTGGAAACTGACTCGGATCTGTTCATACGGGATCCAGGATATCGACCGGACCGATATTTGGAAGCCGATTTTTCAGTGTCAAGTTTTTCTGTATCGACGCGTCCGTACACTAACCATCTTTTATTTCCTTACGTTTCAGATCATCAACATGTACGGAGAGCTCATCATGGAGGCCACCGAACAGAAAGTGAGTTTGATTCCAGTTTAGGCGAATAAAGGTTTTAATTCCGTCATTTTCCCAGGTCAAAATGAACTGTCGTGAGATGTGACAGATTATATTAAATTTCACCCGAGGAACCTTTTAACTTTGACGGTGTTAATTACTTTTATTGATTTGCTCTCTTAGGTTCACTTCTTCAACAGCTTTTTTCACAAGCAGCTGGTTGCCAAGGGTTACGAGGGTGTGAAAAGATGGACGAAAAAAGTAAGACAATTTTGCACGTTTTTTGCACTTGCGATCGGAAAATAATCTCTAGTTTATAGTTTTAAAGGGGCGCCGTGTGACATTTTGGTTGCTTGTTTCTATGGAGATGTCGCGTCGCTCTGCCTGGAATGTTCCACAGTGTGACATTAAACGGCTTTATCTTACTTTTATCCAATTACAGGTGGTTTTAGAGCTCAAAAATACAGAGAAAAACAGGCATTCTGACCGTGATTCTGACCTCTAAACGTGGTCTGGTTTGGTCTCCGTGGTGACAGAAAGGTTTAAATGCCGCACTGTGAAACATTCCAGACTAAGCAATAACATCTCCATGGTGAAAAGCAGAATGTCTAGTTTATACTGTTAGGTTTTGAGGTAGAATTGTAATTAATCAAGTCATTATTTTAAACCTGAGCATTTTAAAACTTTACCAAACACTTTTTTATTCATTACTCTAAATAATTCATGTATTTTTATTCATTGGCATTTCAAATTATATCTGTTTTTGAACAAATTAGAACACTGATTGTTTTTAGATGTGCTTTATATATAAATTTCAGTGATTAGGTTTTAGATTTTATTCACACATATCTTAAAAACAAAATTTCAATCAGGTAGAAACATAAATGGCTGTGCTGTAGAGAATGAGAAGAGCATTTTGATCTTCTAAGACCCTCCAAGTTGAATTTCAGTTGTTCAAATTGAAAAAATAAGTAGAAATCACTGTTTATTTTAATTGTCTTTTACAATAATCCAGTGAGGAAATAGATTTGAGAGTTTGGGCTAAATTATTCCAGTGGTTTGTCCCATTGGAATCGAAAGTTCTTTGATTTATGGATGTTCTGTGCAAGGGAAGATAAACGTCTCTGCAGTGTCTCATAGTAAAGGTATAAACATCTGAAGAGTGCATAAAAAGTTGTGTTTAAATATTGAACATTGAACATTGTATTTTGATTGATTAGATTTTAAGAACTGAGTGAGTAGTGAGTTAGTTAAAAAGGAAATTAAACATCCATTTAATTTGCTTTTTTTTTCATATAAATGCTTTAGATTCAGTACTTTTCTCTGTGTTTTTTGCATGAACGTCTGTGTAGTTGCTGTATTATTCAGATGCATGATCAGATTATAGAGCTGATAAAAAATTGGAAGTCAATCATGGGTTTAATCTGCATTTTTTTCATATAACTGCATAGTTTTAGTTGCTGTTTCTGTTCTGTTCTGCTTAAACTCCTGCACAGTTGTTGGAGTCTTGATCTTGATATTGTGTCGTCAAAAGTCTTAAAATAATATCAGTGGACAGCACAATATATTGGATTCCAAGTCACTTTGCTTAAATTGAAAGTTATGTCTTTGTGATTTAAATGTCTCCCTTAATCTGTAAAGTACTTTGCATTACTTTGCGTATATACAAATAAACTTGCCTTATTAACAGGGAACTACATAGACCATGATGCTTTGCTGTTTGGTCAAATAACTCTACTTTTAAATAAGCACTTTTAAATCTTAACTCTTAAGGCTTTTCCAAAACTTTTAAAAGAAAAAAGTAGCATTTTCACAATTAACCTCCACAAAATATTGCAATAAATATCAAAACCATGTGATACTTGTGAAAGTATCATATGGAGGGATTTTGATATTATACATTATAGAGACAACATTTTATTATAGAGACAACATTTTTTTTTTCAATTTTAAGAACAGCAACGTATTTAGTGAGTTGGTTAAAATTTTGGAAGAAAATCATGGGATGAATTTGCATCTTTTTCTGTTGTGCTGCTTTTGCATGAACACTCGTGCGGTTGCAATTTTCTGGTCAGATTATACAGATATTTTGCCACGTTGCCTTTATAGTCGACCAAGAATTTCATTTCATTATCAGATAAAAGTATGATTTGTTAACGTGTTCTTTGTAGGTAAAGCAATTTTATGTTTAAATTAGGGTTGTAACGCTATTTTGTGGAGGCTAACAAAATTGTGGATATGCAACTTTTAGCCAATAAAATCCCCTGACAAGACTTTGGTGCTGTCATAATCCAAAGAACTAAGATTTACACTTATTTATTCAAGAGCAAAGGATCAGCGCAGCCCACGATATTATTTTGAGACTTGTTACATTCCCACTTTTTAGTCGACCAAGAATTTCATTTCATTATCAGATAAAAGTGTGATTTGGTAACATGTTTTTTTGTGGATTATTATGATTTTTAGATTGACCTGTTCTCCAAGTGGCTGGTGCTCATTCCCATTCACTTAGAGATCCACTGGTCTCTGGTCACCGTCAGCATGGCCCACAAAACCATCAGTTACTACGACAGCCAAGGCATCGTGTTCAGACACACCACAGAAGTGAGTACTGCTGTCACGGGAATCTTACACTACTAAATACAGTATGTTTTGGGCTTGATAATGATAGTGTGTGTGTGTGTGTTTGTGTATTTTCTTTTCAATAATGGAGACAGTTGGGAATTGGGCTTTAGAGAGTCAAATAAATAATGTCCATCACTAATCATTGGTTTATCTGAGTAGAGTTCTCATTCTCATCTTTTACAATAAGCTTTGTGGGAAAATGATATCAGGCACCACAGCTTTATTACCTTCACTAGATCAAGCTTTGACGTTTTTGGTTTTTCTCTATTTGTTTTTTGTTTAGTTTTTGCTCCATGTTTACTCTACATTTAATCAATATATTTATTTTCAGAATATTATGAAGTACCTTCTGGCTGAAGCCAAAGAGAAAAAGCAGACGGCCTTCCAGAAAGGCTGGAAGGTCACCATCATCAAGGTAAAAGATTATGTTAAAAATAAATAAATACAAGATCCAGTTTGTATTGAAGCTGTTTTCCACTTGTTTTAAATTTCATAGATTATGCATGAGACAAAGATCTGACCATTAGCACAGGGCTCCCCTGGTTACCATCTGTCCTTTTAGACAAGAATACATTCAAACATGGAGTGTTACTGGGCCAATTACTGCTGTGGCTCAGAGAAAGGCAGGATATTGTATTAGAATCTGCACAGGTACAAACTGAGCAGATAAAACCACTGAATATAATATTATACATAAACCTTATCAATAACCACGCTTTTTCTTTGGATTTATTTATGTATTTTATAATAGTTCAGTTAGTAAATGATCTTTACATTGTAGTTCATAAATAGTTGTAGGAAATCACATTCATTTCTCGGGTCCTTTAAAGCTGCACTATGTAACTTAACTGGTCGAGGGTCCACCACCTACTTTTTTGAGCAATAAAAACCATAAATGACAGATAGATGTGTTATGTATAATGCCGTATTCTGGAACATTCTTTAAGTAATAGTACCTTGATGGCATCATAAACGTTGTGCAGTGCACCTTAGAGTAGGAAACGTATTTACCTTTTTGACATGTTTATTCTGTGACCAGCGAGTCGTCTTCAGAATATTTTTGGATTGGCAGGAGATGGTTTGTTCTGTCTTTGACCCGATCTGTTGTTCAGGCTGGAACAGTCTTTAAATAGCATCTGTAAACTTCAAATATCTCTGTCTCTACATTTCAAGATGAGCAGATAGATTCATAATGAAATCTCTGTGAGGTTTTAAAGCTTCTGGAATAAGGTGAACAGAGAATCGCTGAAATGTTGACTTGTTGGTGTTGGGGGAAAAAAATAGATTAAATTGATTCACTGAATTTTAAATTCAAATCAATGTTTTTACATTTTTAAATGTTTAAACTTTCTTGCATAGGGAATTGCCTTTTAAAATGTAAGAAAGCTGCAGCACTGACGGCTTTGAAATCACTTATGTCAAATGAAATGCTTAGGCTACATGTTTAATGCAAATTTCCCTAGGACCTAATAAATGTATAAATAAATATGATCTCTGAATCTTTTTCCAGTTTTGACCATTTTCTGTAGTTTGTGGTTTTTAGTGAAGAGGTGGAAAAAAATCAATTTTATTTTTCTAACAGTTTATTAGACCACCTGTCATGAAAACAAGAAAACATAAATCACTTGAGTGCAACTGGAATAACAAAACAGTTCTTGTTGACCAAAAATAACCAAATGTCAATATTTAATGTGAGCACAGATACAGCTGTGTTCTTGCTGCATTGTTTTTATGTCGTTTTGCAAAGTCTCTTTTGTTAATGAGTCCAAATAGTTTTGGGCTGTTTCCAGACACTTGTTTTGGATGAGACTCTGGTGTCATGTTTGGAAAGCTTGAAAATATATGGGTAGTGACAATATTGTAGCATTCAAGATATAGTTTTGATAAAAAGATCTTGCATATACTGGTGGATTAACCATTATATAAACATAATAATATAACATTTGGCAAACAGAAACACTGTTAAATAATGGCAGCAGTTGTACTGTGTGGTGGTCTAATAACTCTCTTAAGCTCTGCACTTTGTGTCATATTTTATCTGCAAAACATTTCTGAAATACTCCAAATGGGATCCTCCCTTTAACCACACTGCAGTTTAGTCACATTTAGTGTCAGAAGTGGGCGGGGCCAAATAAGGTCAATAAAACCCTTCACTTTCTACACCTCCTGCTGTAACTTTACATCCCGCCCTGTCCAGTCTAACTATAGCACCTCAAAGTCAGAGCTGAGAGCCGATATCCTGCTGTTCTTTGTTTGACTTCTGGACTCTTGTGCTCCCAGGGGATCCCTCAGCAGAAAAATGACAGCGACTGTGGGGTTTTTGTCCTTGAGGTGAGTTTTTTCCACCACGACTCCCCCTGCTGGCCTGTTCTTTCACTGCCCTCTGCGTCTTCTCTATCTTTGTAGTTTCTATCTTTGTCTGTGTATCAGGTTTGTCCCAGATTTTGGACTGAAGTGATGAAGTCTC
>KN499497.1:26852-50626 GCA_000787155.1 Scartelaos histophorus | reverse complement strand
TGTCGTCTATCGGGCCAGCGTTGCCTCCACATCTGAGAAATGTTAAAGACGAGGAAGACTCCGATTCCGATGGTGATCGTAAGTCATCTGTCGTTTCTTCTTTTTATTTTAAATTTCAGTAACTTTAGATTATTTTTTGTATCTCATCATTACATTGTAGTCGTTGGTCCTGCGTTGCCTCCCGGGTACAAACGAGGGGATCCGACTTCTTCAGACGAAAGTGAAGACGAGGTGTCGGTAAAAAGGGCCAAAACAAGCCACTCCACTGAAGAACAGCAGTACGTGGTGTATTAACACATACAAGAGGTTTTGGTTTAGTTAATGATTCAACAAGTTGACGATCATTTAAATTACATTTTGATCATTATTTATTTTAGTGTTTTATTCCAACAGTTTAGACTGGTCTGGCCTTTATGTTTTAGAGAAGTGGCCCCTCTCTACAGAGGCTATGATTACACTCACACTAAAACTCTGATTATTATCCGAATTTTGGAGTTGTAAGATTGTGCCATTTGTATATGTCATTTAAGAAATTTTAAAGATCCAAGTCAGAAAAGAATCTGATTTTGTGCATGTAACCGCTGTTGATGTTTGTGGTATAAACTGGAAATATCCTGTGTTTATACAGTCAGTTTCAATATTTTCAAACAGTGGGAATTTAAAGACTGAAGATGATGATGATAATGACGATGGGTTCTTTGGACCAGCTCTTCCACCAGGATTCAAGAAACAGCAGTGTTCACCTGAAATGTAACAAAGTTCATACTACATGTACACATATTTCAATGTTGTTTGTGTGTTGAATTGTTAAAAATGGAAGCTGTAACTTCATAGTGTCCCCTTAGGACCCCTGTAATAGGACCAGCCTTGCCACCTGGCTTTGTTAGACCATCCGATGATGATGATGATGATGAGGTTGATGATGAAGATGGAGCAAGTTTTCCAGGACCAGCTCTGCCCCCTGGATACCAGCACCAGGCATCCAGCAGTGAGGATGAGGATGTGATTGGACCCATGCCAACCAAAGGGCCCATCCAAGACTCTGTGGCTCTGGACATTGAACGGAGGGCACAAAGAATGAAAGATAAGCTGTCAGGAAATGTAAGCCACTTGCTATCATCTTTAGATCAAAATAACCAGTTCATTTATTGAATCAATACAGAAGACAAAAAAACACATGCTAAATCTTCGTAGATTTTTTAGTTCATAAAATGCTTTTAACAAGACTTATAAAAGACACTACATGTTTTGCAGTAATGATAACCGCATGAACAATTTAGTCATTATTCTGTAGTCTTTGCTTTTTCTCATACTATAGCATTCTGTTCATTAAATTCTATTCATTGTGCTGATGTATGTTTCAGGAGGGTCCAGTTGTGCCTACACGAGAATCATGGATGACAGAACTCCCGCCAGAACTACAACATATCGGCCTTGGAGCTCGGACGTTCAAAAAAAGATCTGGTCCAGAGAAAAGTGATCGCTCAATTTGGACAGATACACCTGCAGACAGGGAGCGCAAAGCTAGGGTCAGTCTGTTACTGAAGACATAGTTGTCTTATAATCTGTTGTATTAAAAAAGATGTATTTTCAAACAAACAGGAGCGCCTCGAAGGGAAAAACAAAGAAGAAAAGGATAAAGACAGTGTTCCACAACTCCCCAGAAAAGACATTGAGATGGCAGAGAAAGTATCCAAATATAATGTAAGTGCTATTAGTGTTTTTATCCTGTATATAATATGTGTTTAATGTAGTTACAGAGAACATTGCATTTGCCTGTATACATTGTCTGCAGGAGTCCAAACGTGCTGAGTCTCTTATGAGTTTACACTCAAAGAAGATGAAGGAAAAGGCAAAAGAGAAGGCAGATCAGCCAGTGGAGAGGAGGCCATTTGATCGAGATGCAGACCTTCAAGTAAACCGCTTTGATGAAGCTCAGAAGCAAAGGCTGCTGAAAAAATCCCAAGAACTTAACACACGCTTCTCCCACAGCAGAGACCGAATGTTTCTGTGAGAATTCATTTATGTTTAGATATCAAATGATAATGACTTTTTTGGTAGGAGATTGTCTTTATAATGACATAAAAACCCTAAAGGTTTAGCATAGCTGTTTCTTGTGTATTTTTAATATGTATGCAAGCTGTTTTTCTTTTACTTGAGCGCAAACAAATAAAATGGGACATTTTTGGTCTGAAAGTGCCACACAAAGTATCATATTTGTGAATTTAAATGCTGGCCAGAACCTTAGGTGATACTGAATAAAAAGTGTATAATCTAGAAGATGTCAGTGTTATTTTCGATATCTAGTTTATGTGAATAATCTCAGATGGAATAATAACTTTTTAATCTTCCATCCATCAGCATAATTTGATATAACATAGAAATAAAATTTTAAATCTCTTTAAGTGTCTGACATTATTATTTGTCTGAATGTAAATGTTTTTTGATTAAATAATTGCTTTTGACGTAATGTTTCTTATTATGCCTTTTGGGCTTTTTCGGTAACCGTAAACGAATAGCGGGGTCGATCTGCGCATGCGCCATTTTAGTATTTCTTTTTAGCTGCAACAATTTTGTATCTAACATTATGTCAGAAAAGGGAGAAGTGGATTTAACTGGTGCCAAGCAAAACACTGGCGTATGGCTCGTAAAGGTCTGTGTTTGTTGTTTGTTTGTATAAACGATCTGAGAAACGCAAATATCATGTAGCTAATATGATATAGCCATAGTTAGCGTTTACCGCTGCATGGAAACGTTAGCCAGCCTCATTCACTACAGTTTAGAGGCTGCAAGACTTCAAGGCTATTGTGTCTTTCTTCCATTGCCTAGCGTACTGTTAATGTAATGTAAAAGTTAACTGTATTATGAGTTGTCTTTGCACTGTGAATGACTTCATTTTGGACTCTAAACTTTTCCACCCAGGTTCCTAAATATCTGTCTCAACAATGGGCAAAAGCATCTGGCCGAGGCGAAGTTGGGAAGATCAGGATATGCAAGTATGTAATGAAACCACCTGTAAATTACTTATTGAGCAAATAATATATTTAAATTAATTTCTTTGCCATTTCCAGAAAGGGGAACATGGGGAAGCCTGAGGTAATTTAACCCGATAATTTTAGTGCAATGTAGTTATTGTGTAATTGTGTGATTATGTTGTTTTTCAATTTATATAATTTTATTTATACATTTTAAACCAAGGAAAGTATAAACGTAATGTAACTGCTTACCTTGCCTCTCCCCTTAGGTGACTTTCACTTTAAATGAAGAGTTGACTGTAATTGAAGGCATAGACACGGTAGCAGCCCCACGAGAGCATCCTTTCACCATGCAGACAGTAGGAGGACAGACTTTAGCCGTCTTCACAGAGACGTCATCAGGTGGGTCTCTGTCTGTGGAATTGCTAATACAAGTTTGCCAATATATCTATCATTGCTTATTGATTCTCTAAATCTTTGAATGTGCGTGTCATCTTTGGTTTGCTGTTATTAACTTACTCTTTGAGGTTTTTACATGTAATTTTGCTCCTGCTTTGCTTTTTTAATAGATATTTAAAATGCAAAAATATGACAGTAATAAAAAAGAGCTCCTTTATAAACTAATGTTTTATCTTTGCATTCAATTAAATTAATTTAATGTCAACAGGACACATTGTCAGGCATTAACATTACCAGCTGCTCCTCATGTTCTCATTTGCTTGCTCTGCTGTTGATTGAATGTGTAGCCATGAATCAAAAATCCTCTCAGAAGTATTGCTTTATCTGATCAAATCTTTGCCTCTGTCCCTGTAAATATTTGTGCAACATTTTTTTTTGTTTTAACAGTGCTTATTTAAAGCACTCTGTGTAATTGTCTGAAGGTGGCACCTGCTTGATTCCATGGAAACAGAAAGTTAAAACCATATTTCGGAACATTCTCCATAGAGATAGATGTATTTTATGCCATGCAATGAAATATTACGGGCCTCAACATTTCCATGGAAACAAGAAGGAGGAGGGCTGTGTAAGATGCATAACAATAATGATCGTATGTGCTTGGTTGTGTTGGTGCATGGAAATACTCTGATGTAATTACTGGCCTCGATTGTTTTGGTGCTGGTTTCCTTGTGCTAATCTGCACAAATTGCAGTGCTTTGTTTTGCATAACTGTCCTGGGGCTTTACTGGACAATGAAGTTGTGCAATTTGGTGTTTTCTTTATCCATGTGGTGGGAGTGATTGTCTCTGTTGTCTTGGTGTGAAGGCATGCCCGCTTTGCCCATGCTTGTGTGCTCAGTGCTCATCATGAATAAATGCGCTGATTATGTAGATACAGCGTGATTGATTCTGCTTTGAATTAAATCCTGGCAATCTTCCTCCATCCTTCTTCCCTTGTGTTGTCATTTTCACAATCCCTGCCTCCATCCCTGTAGGCCAGTCAGAGGAGAGATCTGATGGCAGCAGCCTAGGTTCGGGTACAGGTCCAGGTGAGTCCTCCGTTTGTGAGTGACAGAGCCGCATATTTGGAGTGTGTTTCTGGTGTGGTGTCTTTTCTTTGAAAGGTGTAAACAATCTATATGTTTGAGAGTATAACTGTTTTTATTGAGAGTCACACGTAAAATCATGAATCTTCTTGTGTCCAAAGTGACTAAACTTGTCTTGGTTGCTATGCCATATTTGTGTTTAGTTTGATTGACTTGCTTGTCCTACTAGAAATGTTCCTGTAGCTGAATGCTTAGCATATTTTTTCCACAAGGCCTTTATACTCTAATAAGTCCTTGTCTTTCTGTAATATTTTTTATAATGGCCTTTTCATAGTTGTTTTTTCACAGGGCATTTATAAAGAATGCTAAAGACAACTATACATGTGTGCAACATTACCATGTGTTAAATACATTTGCCTGACCAGCCACTCTCCTTGATATTGAGCAAGTAGTTATGGCTGACCAGGTAATAATTACGCATGTCTTTCATTATATACGGTATAATTTCTTGTCCTGGATCATGACTTGGGTGCTTAAATTAAGTGTTTGCATTTAGTTTGTTTAGTTATTTTACTTAAGAATCTGACCATCATAGATATTTCTCTATTTGTAGATAAAATTGCCTTGGAAGGGATGGTAGTGCAGAGAGCCGAGTGCCGACCAGCTGTGAGTGAAAGTTACATGAGACTGAAAAGGTGTGTATTTTCAAAATCTGAGTAAATGTATTTATGAAAACCTGTTTAAATTTTACACATTTTACTTTACAGGTTACAGATAGAGGAGTCATCAAAACCAGCCAGATTATCTCAGCAGCTGGAGAAAATAGTTACAAGCAACTACAGGCCTGTGGCAAATCATGCCAACAATGTAAGAAAATTAACACAGCACCTATTCAGTCTGTTCTATTATATTATGATTTGAACACAATCTATAATGTAATATTTGTGATTGTGTTATAGACTTTTTTGTTAAAACTGGAATTGATTATGTTTTATGTAATAATTGAAATATAGTATGAATTAGGGATGGGACAATAAGGTTAGACAATAATCAGTTGTGGGACATTTTATGTAATCGTGATAAACACCAAGAAAGATAATTACCATTTTATCACCAGAATGAGTTGAAAAAAGGTACTTATCTCTGATGCTTTCTTCTAGATCATTGTTGTTTTCACTTGTACAAAAAGTACAATTCTGTAATAGTTATTTAAATATGGAACTTATTCATGATATGTAAAGTATAATTAAGCATATATATAACATTTTAAAACTGTCAGCAACTTTAAAATTTTTTGTGATATAATCGTTAATAGCAATTATTTTAACCATGATAACCATGTTAATCATGACACCAAATTTCAATATTGTCAATAGAGTGAATCTGAATGAATGTAAGAATCTGTCTATTTACTGACTGATCTGTGGCGTCTTGTTGCTCCAGCTTGAGTATGAGAGGCGAAAGAAGGAGGAAGGGAAGAGGGCGAGGGCAGACAAACAGCAGGTGTTGGACATGTTGTTTTCAGCCTTTGAAAAGCACCAGTATTACAACATCAAAGATCTTGTGGACATCACGAAACAGCCTGTGGTAAGACCTTGAGTAATAATTGATTATGATCCTTAGAATGTGCCATTACTGAGTTTTGTCAAATAAACCAAAACAGTGGGAGGGTTCACATTTGCATAGCTAATTTTAAACATGGCCGTCGGCACTAAATTAGATTGCTTTGCTTGCTAAATACTGAAAAGGCAATTAGATGTGGCTCATTTAGGCTCAGTTGGCCATGTGTGATCTATCTGATATGAAGGCAGTAGCAGATTACATTGTATAAAATGGATCTGTTCATTCAATATGGTCTAGAAGAGCTTCGCCAGATTTTATCAATGTAAAAGCGATATGCCATAGAGATAGAGAGACAAACCGATATTTAGCCTTCATAGCATATAGGCTATTGGCCATAAATTTCCAGCACAGGCCAACATTTGGTTTTGGCCAGTTTGTTGCTTAAAAATACACATAAAAAGTTTGATATCAGCAGCTAAATATGAAGTGAAAACTGCACAAAATGTGAGCTCTCGGGTTTAGAGCGAAGCCTTGGAGGGATTTAGTTGTAAGCTTTATTGTTCCCAAATAAAAGGGATTTATCAAAATCGACCCAACATATCGAACCAAAAACATCGGCAGAGCTTGGTGATCGGTTGTTCTATATTCTAAACAATTGGCCGTTAGATTATGTGAATTGACAGAAGAAAATAAATGAATGTAATATAATTAGTAAGTAGTTTATGAGTAAGACAAAAATTGCACACAACACTTTAGTTATTCTACAGCATTGACCATGAAAAAAAACATTGCTAAATCTCTAATATGTCACCTTCATTGTCCTAGATTTACTTGAAGGAGATCCTGCGTGACATCGGCATCTACAATGTGAAGGGAACGCACAAGAACACATGGGAGCTTAAGCCAGAGTATCGGCATTACCAAGGAGATGAAAAGACTGATGAATAGATTTGATGTTTTTTACAGCGTTGTTTCCTGACACTGGATAACTTTGCAAAAAATGTTAGTCTTATCATTTTTCCACCAACCTTTAGAGTGGCCGTGATGCTGCAGTGAAGAATATAATCTAAAAGGTAATGATTTTAGGTTTTGATAAAAGGTTTTAGTGCCAGAATATTTTTTATTGTTGATTAATATGTATTGTGTAAAATTCTGCACTGTAATTTACATTTCAAGTTCTATTTCTAGTCAAATGTGTAATAAAGTTGTAATAAAGTAAATTTTTTCCCCTGGATACTTGAATATACAGGTCAATTTTGGTAGTAAAGACAGCTCTTGTCAGAACTTTTATCTTCATTTTTAAATTGTGTTTTGTACTAGTGAGCCAACAAAACTAGGGTTAAGAACAGTAGGCAATCATTTCAAATATACACCAATTATAATACATCAGTTTATGGTATCTGTGAATATATTTCTTTCAAAATGTCTAAAGGATGTATTCCATTCCTAAAATCATAACCAGAAAATGCTTCATAATAATTTATTGCACATCAATTACTGAATCCTATACTCAATCCAAGCATGTAGTTTATTTGGACAGTTTACATATGATATTACATAGAAGCATAAATGGCACATAGGCTCCTACCTAGTGCCTACCCCAGTGGTTCACATTGTGATCAAATAAAATTGCAAAAATGTTTAGCAAACATGAATTAAGGTAGCGATGGAATTTTCCCCTCATTTTCCAAGTTGTTACTGCAATGAATATGATTATCACTGTATATTTATCCATATTATAGGCTCGATGATGGGAATTTTCTGAAACCTCCTCACTCCTCGTCACACCTTTAGATTTGTGGCATCAACTGCAAAAAAGAAAGCACATTTAATATCAAGTGGTGAAATACAAGCACAGTCACGACGTAGTCGTAGACACAGGCTGAAGTGTACTCCTCAATTCAATCTGTGCAGCCATTTTAAGCAGCAGCCAGGAAGCGCGAGGAATGTTTGATTTAGCATCACTATGCAAACCCAAAAGCCAAGAGAGCCTGCTTTAGGTCTATCAGTGGATGCACCAAGTATTTCACTGAAATTATGCTCACCAGGCTCCTTGCAACACAGGGAGTTTTTCCATGAGTTCTTTGTGGATGAATCTCATTCCATGGTTACCCTAAAGACAAGACATACATTACAGTTTAGATGAGTCGTGTAAATGCCACCATAATTTGTTAATTTTATGTTCTCCCCTCTTCAATCCGAGTCGCCACTGAACTAGGCTAACAGAAAGCGCAGGGACTTTTCACTGTTGCATCTGTCACTTTATACCCAGGATGTCCCACTGTAGGGAGCCCAGGCTGTCAAAGATGCGAATTGTGCTTTATCTTTTTAGAGTAAACTTACGAAACTTCATGAAGCACGTTCAGCTGTCCCGGGTGTAATTTTCCGGTCAAGTGAGATGTGCACATTTCACAGCAGCACTTCACCATCTTCATCCGCGATCATCGCTGTGCTGTTGTCCAGGTTTGTTCACGTCTGTAAATGAAACAATGGAGTTAAAATCGCATTGATCTTTTGACATGCAAAAGGTTTCGAAAAAGTTACACTGTGCAAGGCTAGTTAGAACCATGGCTAACGCTAGCACTTGTTAGCAGGAAAAGCGCATGGCATAAGGCGCTTCCTTTTAAAGTAGTTTGCCATAGAAGAACATAGTGGAATACTGTAAGTGATCACGATCAGAAAAAAGTAAAACACTTACCAAGGCACTTGAACATGATTAATCTAGCGGAGACCATTTTGTAAGCAATGCACAACATGTGTTCCTGATGTGTTCAAGAGAAAAAAGAGACCCTCCAGCATGGACGTTCGCGTTAAATACGCACAGGGCAAATGGTTATTGACTGCCCCCTATGTGTCAGTGAATGAACATCATGGTGAGCATCTGTGCTTCACTGTGGTTTGTGCTTGTACAGCGGTAACCAAAGTTAATTGCCCAGTGCCCCATAGTCTCACAAACAATATACTGCGTTGCACTTTGATTTGAAAGATCACTGGAGTAGATTATACAATTGACCTTGAATTGAATATATTTTTATATATTAGTATTTTCTATACTGGAATGGCCTACTGTACTATAAATTAGAAATTGAAACACTTTTTAGGCGTGAGAGTGGAGCAGACTTGTGTGGAACCATAATTACGCATGTGCGTAATATGCGCACCACTCGTTCCTCCATCAGTCTGCAAAGTGACAGCGAAGAGGCAGCACTTAATTGGACTCCTCGGTCGTGAGAGTTTGTTCATCAGCTTCTCGAGGATTTAGACTATGAGGAGACAGACAAGCTTCAAAGAGACCTAAAAAAGGTACGCATAATTACAGATACTGACATTTCTTGCTGTGTTTGATCTTAAAGTATCTCCAATCTGTTTGTTATAATGCTAAGAAATAAGAATATGATGCTCTTTTTCTTGAAATAAACAGCATTTGTAGTTTCCCATTTCGTAGGAATTATGTTCAGAGCAGTCTTTGGAAACAAGAAGGAGGGTAAAGGCAAAGATGGAGGGAAAAAGAATCAGAAGAATGCAGGTAAGCACATACCCGAATGCTGCTATTAAATCAAGTGAACCAAAATAATGAAGTCTATTTATGCCCCAGACTAAAAGTACCACACTTTGGCCACCATTTGCAATACAATATGCACTTATGTCTACTCTTACCTTCTGCACTTCTAAAATCAATCCTTCTTTGTGCACATTGTGTTGCATTGATCCAGGTTGTCTTCTCCTGGGTGCTTTTGCAGAGCCAATTCAATTAGCCCAATTCATCAGTGTCTGTCCTTTATACAGTCTCCCACTGCTTTCATTTAAAGTGTGTCAGGAGTTGAGGTAGGGAAACATTCTGACCTACTAAGAATTACATCTTAAATTTTGTATGAATAAGAATTGGCCGTAAACTTGAAGTCTATGTGCTGTTTTCAAGTAATAGATATAGCTATAAAACCCTACACATTTGAATGTGTGGTTTGCATTAGGTTTGCTGTTGGGAGGTGATTTTGTGTGTCGCAGTGGAGAAATATGAACATAACTGGAGCTCAGTATTACAGCGACCATGTTTGTCATTAATGTTTAATAAAGCACTGCCCTGGGAAGCCAGAACAGAGAAAAAGCAGAAGAACTGAACCAGTCTCATTAAATTAATATGGTGTGTTTACAGTAGCCTACACAAGAGGGCTGTGATCTCTTTGACCTAAAATCTTATCAAACACAACCATTCTTGCCTTTTGTTTTGATATGAACAGTATTTTTTATCTTTTTAAAATGCCAAGAGAGAACATAGAAACTTTCCATAACTTAATAAATCTGCATTTAAATGCTGAAAGATGAACTTGTTATGCAGATTGTGTGATATCATTGGTTAGTGGCCATCAACTATATTTTTTTAAAGAAAAAAACAACTGTCAAACAGAATTGCTTTATGCTCTCATGTCAAATAAAGCAAGCATGTCTTTATTTATTAAGAAGTATTCCCATGGAGGACACGCTTCCACAACTTTCCATTACCTCACTCATTAATATACCTCTAAGATGAGAAACGCTCGCTCTGCCACTCCTCATAGAGAGACATGGTTAATGCTGTTCCTTTGTGACTCGTCAATAGGCAAGAACCTACTCAGGAATAAATCAGGGTGAAATCAAGTTTTAACAAAAACTAAATTGCAATGAAATTTGAATTTGGAAAAGGTCAATCCCTTCAATTCAAATTCAGGAAGTTTGTGTATTTATGGGATTCAGTTAAAAGGATTGCTCCTTTCAATTAGTATTGCCTGTTGCAATAACGAGTTATCTTTGAATATCTTTGAATGGCAATAATCTTAATTTTTAATAAAAAAAAAAAGAGTTTCAAAGTAAAAGTAATGGTAAAATCTTCAAGCCTAGCCAATAATGATTAAAAAACCATTGATAAACTGCAATGTCTAGTCTCCATATTTCCATGGTATCTGTTGATGCAGGAGCAGAGGTGCAGGCTCACAGCTCCACACACTGTAAAGAGCGGGACCGGAGTCAGAGAGGAAGAAAACTGTCCCGTTTGACCAAAGGCGTGTCCATTTCTCTCCCCTCCTCTCCTCTGCTCCCTCGACCGGCCGACTTGGCACTCTCCCAGTCCTGCATCCGATTCCCAGGTGGGCAGTAATAACAATGCATACAAATATGATCTGGATATAATCATCATAAGCCATACACTTGGGAATATATTTAAAAATAGCACTGTGCTTTGATGGATTTTGCCTTTATTAGCTGAGATCGTCTGTGCGTTCAGCTGTTCCTACATGTGACAGCAAAGAAAAGAGCATACACAGACGGTGCCTCTGGGGCCCGAAAATGTGACAGATTGTCAAAGTAAATAATTGAGTGAGATAACTTCAGCCAAGGAAACACAATGAGCTAGGTCACTTTGACAGAGGGATAAACACATGGGCAGATTTAATTCTCTGACTTCATGTAGGTCACATACCAACACAACTTTCTAACGACACTTCCGTGTGAAAAATCTCCCAGCTCAAACATCTCAGCAAACACCTGGTACAGAACCACATGGACAGAATGGCCTGGTCTTGAACATGTGCACAGTATTATTTGTTTCCCAAAATTTGTATTGTTTCACTGAACATAAGAGTACCAAAGAAGATATCATGCCAGTCTTTCTTTTTTGTGTACCATTAACACTCTTCTACTAGTATATGCAATAAGGACAATGCATGTAACACACATTTGATTGTAAGCACCCTTGCATCTTATCTTCCTCTTAGAAACAAGCTTTTTATTTAGATGTATTGAGCAACTAATAATCTTAATTTCACGCAAGACTCCTTACATTATCTTTTTGTCTAGTGTAAATGACCTAACCTATTTTTTCCTACTATGGGTTGCATTACTTTGAAATATCACAAGGTGGCAGTGTTGTGCAAGTAGTACAGCCATTGAGAAAAGGATTGATTACGTTTCATTGCATGCAGTAGAGTCGTGTTGGTCCCTAAGTAAACCACACAGGCACGACAAAGAAATTTACAGCAGCTAAAATCTGCTGTCATGGTCAGTATGTATCTGCTGGCCATACAAACTGCAGTGCTTTAGTGTCTGCGCTCTAATGCATGATTGAAAGTATAAATAACCCTCAGTGGAAATATACTGATGGTTTTGGTTCACAAGCATCTCATCCCTTAGAGTATGTCTCTCAAAATCAACACAGCATAAATTGAGATACACCCACACATCAATATAATTGTGTCCCTGTCTTCAAATGCGTAAACATGAGCAATCTTCATTTATTAAGGATAAACGCCCACGGTAGAGAGTATTGCTGTGTTTGCACACAGGGCAGCCTCTTTGTACATAGACCCTCATACTCCTGGGAAACAATTCAAATTCTGCACCACAGATCTCATCTGGATGAGCTTAATCTCTCCCTCACTTTCTTTCATATCCCTCCCTATATCTCCACCCTCTCCTCCCCCTCCCCTCACCCCTCCCATCACCGCTCTGGCCGCCCTGATCGCACGCTCCCTCCCACCTCCCTCTCTGCTGCTCGCACTCGTCTCCGTGGCCGAAGCTCGGGTAAAGAAGCCGGACTATGCCGACAGCTCTTACAGCGCCTTGTGCCGTGGCAGAGCAGACCACAGAGGTGAGTACCGGTGCAGGAGGGTGTTGTCACGTCTGAGCTCAGGTGATGATTGACCTGAATGAGTAACAGTCTTAGAGGTGCTGAGGGAACATGCTGTGGACCATAAGTCACTGCATTTTATCATTGTTTTTCAAGGTAGAAACTTCATTGTGTTGTATTTGTCATCTCCTGAATGTTTTTATTTATAGCCTATTCAGGTACTGTACGTCCTCATGCTGTTTCACTTAATTAAACAAATAATGGGGCAGCCGTTCATATTTCTGTTATCTTTCTGTGTGTATTTGACCAGAGGGCTACCCGAAGGATAAGCAGATTTTATGAGACACCTTCTATTCTGGTTGCCAGGCACCTCTCAGCTTCCCGTTTCCAATAGCAACTGTTAGGTGCTTTGATAAATAGTAGTGGACATCCAGCGTGTCCTCGTGCTACTTTGGCTAAGATGTCACACCTATGGGGATTAAATGCAAAGTTTTTTTGGTTAATGCATCTTTTCTTAGGCACCTGTGTACTTTTTTAATCACTGCAATTGCTATACTGGTAAAAGACAGGAGCTGTAAACTAGATGAGAAGAAGCTATTGATATTGACCTTGATCTACTTTCAACTATATCTCAGATTTGGCTTACAATCGCTGAAAGAAAAAATGTGATGGTATACCTAGTTCAAAGCTACAGTGACAGAAGGAGAAATGTAGGGAGTGTGAAACGAATGATGTCTAAACGCAAAGATGTTTGTGAGGAGGAGTGAGCTGTCCCTGTAATCTGTGATGTCCTGTCATCCTGTTTAGATGCCTACTCAATATGCATGTTACTCAGCTGATAGAGGCGCACAGAGACAAAAGTGTTAAGAAGAAGAAGAAGTAAAAGTGGGAATTATATTGTTGCACATGATATTTTAGCTGAGACAAGATGAAGACTTACTCTGCAGAGGTGGGAGAGAGAAGGCGCTGGTAGGTTCAGAGGTCAAAGCACCGGGGGGAGCCCTTAAAACAGTGATAAATGGATGCAGTGTCAGCCGTGCTCTCCTCTCCTATAGCAACTGCCTAGGCACGATTCAAACCACTCCTTCTTCTCTCTGCGATGGACCTCATTGAAATTCACAAGACGTCTCTGAAACTGAGAGCACCTGGCAGGAGTGAGCACCAACTCACAACCTCACGCAACCTTTTGTCGCACCTCAAAGCGCGGCGTTGCCGGTGGTTAAGGGGGGAGTCTACGTTTGTGCATACGCAATCAGCTGGGGCTTGGTCGACCCCGTGGACGCGTACATTTCACACTGTTGTTGCCTGGTTTTATCTGAGCGGGGAAAACTGTAAAGGAGCTCAACTAAAAGCATTAATTTGGGTTATGCATGTCAGTTATCATTATCAGCGTATGTTTAAAAAAAATAGAACAGTATTTTTGGTGGGCTCAGTATTTACTGTTTGACCTTATTTGCTTTAGTGATTGAGTATTTTGTTTTGTGCATTAATATATGAGTTGTGGAGGTTCAATTACTGCCAACTGTGAATAGAAATACATAATTAAAAAGTGTTTCATTTTGTTTTTTATTTCATAGGATGTTATGTTATGTGTTATGTTTTATTTAAAGGTACATTGTGTAACTTTTCAGTATGTATGAAAACATTCTTTCTTCATGGAGACCGAACCAGACCAACTTACAGGTTAGATCTGTGGAGAGGCAACCCTGCTTGCAGTCAAAATGCCTGTTTATTTATTTTTGATCTATAAAACTACATGTAATTTAATAAATGTAAGGTAGAGCTGTGTAATGTCATACTGTGGGATGTTACAGGCAGAGCAATGCACAAAGCATATCCATAGAAACAAGTAGTTGAGATAAGTTGAGTGAAGATATGGTTAATTTTAGGTGTTTAAATTATACTGCAGTCTCATAACGTTGTATTTAATATTATAATATATCAGTTTTCCCTATAGAAATGAATCACATGACAATTTTGGTTTTTCTTTTTTTGTGTTTTTTAGACCTCCACGTGGCGCCCCAATTGGGCTCCTCCCTTTCTACCCAGGAACTGATGACCAGACTATGCTTCTTATTGGGAGAAGCATCGCCCGGCTCTAGGTCCCCTATGGAGGACAGGAGGGAGAGGAAGGTAGGCCAGCTGCGTATCGATTTCCTGCAGTCCTTTTGCTGTCATGTCATATAAGTAGGGCACACTGGCTTCATCAGATGACCTTCCTCTGTACTTCCATATGGTGATACTAGTTAATAGTGCATTGATTTTGACCTGTTTACATTCATAATAGATAAGGCTGGCATCTCTTTTAACATGTTCCGCTGTAGTTCAAAATAATCAGTACATTCCTAGTGCAATATCTTTCTTATGATTTCACAACTTTCTTTAAGATCGGAACACTGCCTAAGGTGTTAGATCTGGTTGGATATAGGCCTATTACTATAATTACTATATTGACTTGTCGTTCAATATATCAAAGGTTTAGCTATATTTTTTGGAGCTCAGTATTTCTTGTGTGTATATATTCTTTGTAAAAATGGGATTTTTTTTTTTTTGTAATATGATAAGATTTGAGCGGTACAGGGTTGAATATCTAACTAATTACTACTCCATTCAGCTATTAATTTGTAGCAGCTCAGGCCTTTGAATGATACAGTTTATTTAAAAATGATTTACTGGGATTATCTTGCTTTATTGCTATTGTGTCCCTGGCATAAAGTAGTTTCACTATTATCGTTTATTGGAGTGTATATCTGTAGCGATACATCGTTCTTTTTGTTATTGTGGCAGGCCTAACTGATTTATCTTTGTTGATCATGACTAGTTAATATTTTATTCACTTTCCTATTGACATTAAACACAATTTGGCACACATTTTCATGAACTCTTTGTCAATAAGGGAGTTTATATACAATTTACATGCAATTTTGTTAATTTTGTAAAGGCATGCTATGTAACGTTTCTGGTGGTAGGTCTGCGACTTGCTTGTCACCATGTATTTATTTATTTTTTCTTTGCCTGGAATGTTCTACAGTGTGAATGTGAATGTTCTTATCTTTTTGGCATTTACTCAATTAAAGATCGCTCAAAAATAGCTAAAAAAAAAAAACAAACAAACAAACAGAAACATTGAAAAACCTGTACCTTACTGTAAGTGCCATCTCCTTTCCACAGATATGACTTGTGATTTGGCCTGGTGGCATCAACAGCCTGTCTCCATGGAGATTAATAGATTTAATATTATACTTTGGAGCATCCCAGGGAAAAAAGCAATACAAGTAGGCAACCCTTCAACAGAAAAGTTACGTAATGCACCTTTAATCTCTCAAGATGTTTAAATAAATAAAGTAAGGTTATGGACCAAATTGCTCACAAAAAATAGTAATCAGGCTAAAAAACAATGACATTTCTTTTTGGACTTGTATTTTTGAATGGCCTTCCTAATCTCAAATGAGAGTTTTTGACATAATCATATTCTAAAACCTCAAAAGCAGTATATAATGTCTACTTCTGCATTTGTAGCCATTGTGCAGTATGCGGTCGTGTCCCTCCGTTGCTCAGCCTTGGCCCATTTTCTCAGCCTCATTGAAGCACCTGAGCTCCAGATTCAGTCAGAGTTTCACAGAGATAGCCACGCTCTATGAGGAATGTGGGTTGTCCTGGCTAAGATAGATGAGGCTCCAGTATAAAGGGAATAACTGCATGGGAGTAGCTTAAACTTGTGCAAGCATATCTCCTGACAATATGCTCTGTTGCTGAAATGTTACATCACTGATAATAAGACCTGCACAGACTCATAGCGCAAAGATAAAAGTTTATTTTAAAATACAAAACACGGGCTTCCACAATGTGTTCAACTTTTACTTTCCAAAATCTAATGGGATCCTGGGAAAGATAATGTCCACTGACAGTATATGGCATTTAGAGCAGCATGGAAAGGTCATGAGTTTATTAGATATGCTCTGTGTAAAACCAGTAAAATTTCCTATGTCTTAGAATAAATCAAGATGTTATTGCATGACTCATTATAAAATAAATGGACTAAAGCCATAAGCCTACAGTATAATCAGTATATATGCCATAATGCAATAGATATTGTTCTATTTTCACTTAAAGGGCTCATATTACGCTATTTTCTGATCTGTACATCCCTGGACTTGTGTTTCATTCAAATATTTAATGCACAAACCTTGCATATTTATGCTGTGTTCTTCTCTCAAATGGAGTCTGTTCCAACTTGTGATGTCATGTGGTAATACAGGAAGTGCTACACTGTGTTTTTACACTTCATACACCTTCACTCGCCTAATTTCAATAATTTCAGCCCAGGAATTTCAAATCTCTACCAGATAAAAGGTAAAAGTTAGCTGCTAACTTGAAAACTACCACTAATGCATGACATCACAAGGCGGAACAGAACATTTTAAGCTTTTGAAATGTAGAGAGACTAATAATAAAGCCTTACGCAGACATGTGTGAATGAAACAAAATTATTTTTAATCTAGATTAATCTCATCGCCAATTTTAAATTAATCTAGATTAACGCTGATGACGGCAGCATAAACTGAATTAAAAAGTGGACTAAGCAAGTGTGACATCACCCATAGCGTTCAGCGCCGCTTAAATGAAGCTCGCAATGCTTCACGTCACAGGAGCAAATCTGGAGACAGGCTATATGTTATGAATAGGATTTTTTTGACAAACAAAATAGCGAAACAAAAAGTTCAGGATCATGTAGAGCAGGTTAATACGAACATTTTAAGACCAAGATGACGAGAATCACTGCAGCAGGTACAGAGAGACAAGCGGCATTAGTTAGTTTGTCTGATAGAGCTGCACTGACGGACTTGCCTCGGTTCCACTCAAAGTAGTTTGATGGCGACTCTTCTCCGGCGTTTCAGTGCTTGACCCGGCATTTAGGTGGTACTTGAGACTGGTAGAACTACAGTAAAGTAATTCCACATTGCATAAAGTGCAAACAACCTTAGACTTGTCGATGTCTCCATTGGGAAGCTTTTTAAAAATGAATATTCCTTGAAGCAAACCCCATGGCTTCGTAGCTGCATCCATTTTGGCGTGTGGCGTTCGTTGTGTATTTCACAGTAGCTACAGGTTCAAAAAGTTGTTGTCCCCTACAGTGCAATTCAGCGAGGTATACATCCATGTTCAAGATGAAAGTCATTATAGTTTGCTTAATATAGACCCAGCTCCTGCCCAACTTTGAGAATAGATTAACGGCGATATTTTTTATGTTGCCCGATAAGTCCCACATTATAACGGCGATATTTTTTATGTTGCCCGATAAGAGTCCCACATTATCACCGCATGTTAACACCGATAACGCCCCACCACTAAACAAAATACAACTTCAGGCATCTTTTTTAGGAGTTAACAGCATTTTATCATGGCTCAAAGCTCACAAGAATCTTTTGTAATATGGGACCTCTGTATACACTGATTGAAATAGGCTTATGTCATGGATGTTTAAAATGAGCCCCTTTAACTCTGATTTAAAGGTCATTCCAGCTCAGACACTAAATGTGATGTCAACCACTGCTTTGAGCTGAAATTTAACCCCTCAACTTATTAGTAAACATGTTACAAAATATATTTTTTAGAATTTATGTGGCATATTACAAGAATATGTGATGTTTAGAAAATATTTGATTTCTAAAAACTAAAAAGAACTGTGTTACTACTGTTATGCTTTAGAATTATGGCCTTCATGTCACATGTTTTATTAAATGTAGGTTTATCTTATGTAGAAAAACACAATAGTTAACTGCATGTCTCAACAAACCTGTAGCATCTTAGGCTCGAATATTCCACAACATGGCTTTAAATGTATCTGTCTTCACAGAGATAAGCAGGTGATACCCACCTGGCCAAGTTACAGGTTTGATCTGTGGAGAGGTGACACCCACAGTAAGAATGCGTGTAGGTAATAAAAACACCTGAATTGAAAAGCGATACATGAAAGTTTAGTTCTTTACTGAGGAACATTCAAGGCAAAGCAATGACATCTCCATGGAAACAAGCAGGTGACGCATCTTCCATCCGAAAACATGCACATAGTGCGTCATGACGTGTACAACATAATACACACTGTTTGAAAACAGAAAACCACAGCAGACACATTGAACCTATTTTTCATTACATTTTATTACGTTTTGAATGCAAGTCGATTGGAGCCTTCACTCCCACTGGCTATAATCACGAATCATGATGCATTAATTTCTACTCACTGTGATTCAGGAATGAGCAATTGAGATCAATGGAGGTTTGATTAACACACCCCAGTCTAATTAATAAGCAGGTCTTACTCATAAAGCCTGCTGAAGTCTCACACCAATCTTTTCTCTGACTTGTGGTTAAGATAACATTGGGTTTTGTTTTGCTTCACTGTCATGACCAACTGTAGTTTATATGTTTATAGTTTATAGGAGGTGGGAGTATGTACAGGAGACTCATTAATGCTGCTCCAACTACTGTTTTCAAGATGCAAAACTGGATTATCAAAAGAGATAAATAATTATAAAATGAACTTAGAATGTAATTTTTCACACATATAAAGTGATTATATATAGCAATTTATAAATCTTACAGTCCATATTATGGCGACTATAAGATACTTTGATAATATTGCTGCATTGCCTCGATATTGTCCACATTGCTATCACCAAAATTGTCAAGATATTCTTCTTATATACTTTGTGACATAATACCACTGCTGCAAGATCTCAGTGAACCATTTTTAAATTGGCAAAGCAAGAGAAGTTTATCTGTACAGCACAATTCATACACAAAGTAATTCAAAGTGCATCATTAAGAAACTTGAGCTGCAGTACAGTAAAAAACAGAATGAATAATTAGCCATAGAAGCTACTTGTTCCACTGTTTACTGTTAAAATTTTATTGCACTACAAAAAACCCTAAATCTCCACACAGTAACCTCCACAGTATTGTGCACACGTGAAAAATTATCTTGTGAGATTTTTTTCTTCAAATGGATTTAAGGAAAAACGGGTTAAGTTCCGTTGAGTTAAGTGAGCTGCATCTTTTGAGAAGCCGTAGTTCCAAAAAGTACTGTTAGAATGACAACAAAAATATTACTGTAAAAGAAGTAAATACAGAGTGACCTTTTGAAACTAAATCACACTTTTCACATATTAGAAATGATCTACGAATCTCATTTTGACCCAATCTCATGTCTTGTTTTGTGGAAATTGTATCTCATCCCGCCCTGATAAAAGATAGATAAGTAGATACTTTATTGATCGGATATTATTTCAGCTTTCATATATTAAATGATAAGTTGATGTAGTAATTATCATGACAGGGCTACTTCAGTATTTCCCAGCCCCAGTTTTTCGTACAGTAAACTGTAAATGTCCTCCCTGTGAAGTTGGGCTCTTTAGCAGCAGCTTTGGGTTGATGGCAGCTGGATGAAAGTAGCAGGAATTATGTTTTCATTTCCCATGTGCACAGTCAGTCACTCTGTGCGCAAGAAGCCAAACACTGGCTCACAGATGGGAGCTGTTTTTCTAAAGGTTCACTTCACATTTTTAATGCAGTATCCCTTCAAATGATTTCTCTAACATTTCATTTTCCCTCATGCCTATTAGAAATGCAAGATCTGTGTTATAAGATGCAGTATTACATAAAATCACAGATTTATTATGGCAGAGCAGAGGAAAGTTGAGTATGGGCCCAGTGCTGATCAAAATTATGTCCAGAGTGTTTAATTATCATTGTCCAGATTAGTAGGAGGTCATCTATGGCCTACAAGATAGTACTGAAATTGTTTTAAATAGGCATTATTTCCTTTGCACTAAAGCAAAATCTAAATGTGTTCAAACATTATGAGACTTTCTGGGCCAAGTATGATCAGTAAAAATTACTTGTTCCAACCAGGCTGAATTGATATATGGAAGCCAATCTGATTCAGCCAGTTTTTCAGTATTGGTATCGATACCTGCATCCCTGGTTTTAAAGACATGCTAAATTAGAACAAGATCAATTAGATTAGAGTGTAATCTTTCATACAAGGATATCTATGATACTTCTCCACTGTTGTAGTGTCTATTACACTCCATTCACATTTGTGAATCATAAATCATAAATCATAAATTGTCTGGGTAATCCCCCCAAAATAACAATGTCTCTGAATAGAGTTAGCATATGTTCCTAATGGTACAATACATTTTCTTATCTCCCTGTTTTTCCTACTGTTCCTACAAGGATCTGCTTTACGTGTGTTGAACAGATGACACTAACTTGCCCCTAGTGAATGTCTAATTTTCAGCTGAGACCCTTACAGTAAAAAGCTGTATTGTAGAAGAAGATATATCACCATTAAAACTTGCCATACATGTGTTTCCAGTGCGTAGTACCTCTGAGGGCCAATTATTTCAACATACAAAGCGGTTTGTTTGCTCACACATTCAACCATTCCCTCTCCTCAGAAATATGACCGAATCTATATACACTGACCTCCATTTTTACGGTTGTCTTGACAACCAGATACATGTGATTGTTCATTGTATTTCGTAGCACCAGCAGCTGTCACAGAGATGTTGACAATTGCATGGTGATTTATTGCCAGAATTTTACTAACCAGCTTGCCCATTTAATACAATAGCAGCAAATATATGAAAATACTATTCAGTTTGTGAACTATGGTTATACGGACTACTTATTAACTCCTGAGACACTATACTTAGACTTCTTATACTGTATATTAGTGGAATACACAGGACACATTTGAATGGTCCTATATTACCCAAAGTTACTGTTGTGAGCTTTAAGCCATGTTAAATGTTGTTACCTCATCAAAAACATACCTGAAGTTGTGTTTTGTTTCATTTACACATGTTTGAGTAGTTCTGTATTATTAATCTGTCTATATCTCCACAGTTCAAATTGTGATGTCATGCAGTGGTAGTTTTTAGATAAAAAGATACCTTTTACCTTTGTTCAGTAGAGATTAGCATTACCAAATCCAAATGATTCAGGTGAAGGTTTATGGAGTTTAAAAACACAGCAGAAGCACTTCCTGTATTGCCACATGACATCACAAGGTGGAACAGTGTTTTCTGTTTAAGAGAAGATCTCAGCCTAAATATGCAGGATCTGTGTGTTGAACATGTGTGAATGAAACAAAACCCGACTCCAGGAATTTTTGTGATGAAGAAATTCTAACATTATTACAAAGATTAAACAATAGCATAATACAAGATTTAAAATGGTTCACTGGTCTTATCCTGCTTTACTATTCTTGTGCACAAAGTAGTTTCCATATTATTGTTTAGTGTGGTATTTTTGATAGTGACAATGCATATTAATGAATATTTGTGTAACATAAATGTTAATATATCAGATTATAGCTACTTAGCCAATTTACATCTTTGCATCAACAATACAACATACAAATAGAAGGTTAGTGCAACAATCTGAAGCACTGTTGTTTTGCCTGTTCCTCTCTACAGTGTGACATCTCCATGCAGGGGGGCAGTCCCAGCTCCACTCTGACCTGCAGCACGGCGTCCCCCTGCTCAGAGAGTCCCTGCTCCACTCTGGGCACTGCTCCAGGAGGGAAGTGTCTGCCCCAACCTTTAGCTCCACTGTCCCCCCACAGCACATACAGCCCCTGTGGCTCTCTCTCCAGCCCCACGAGCCTGGCCGCCTCTACGGCTCTGCTCCCCGGAAACATCCCTGGCCCCACTGCTCAAAGCCCCACCTCCACCCTGGAGAGCAAGGATAGTGGAATCATAGGTGAGCACTCAGTGCACCGTGAAAAATCCATTTGAAAATCCAGGGCAGAATTTCACCTGATGTTTTATTTTGGGTCTGAGGTTTGTGGAGTCACATTTAATTTTATACTAAGAGAAAAACACAGATTCATGCTGTAAAGAATAAGGAATATTTTAACTCTCCAAATAACTTGAATTTATGCGATTATATACAATTTTAAAGAGCATTATAAAGATATTGTTTCAGTAAGTCAGTATGCCTACTGGCATTATGAATAGTTATGTGTTTTTGAATTGGTTAGAATTATTGTATTTGCATTTATGAAGTTGGGCTCAAAGATTTACTGCAAATGAATTAGAATCATAATTTGAATGTTTGCATTAAGCAAATGGTAAAGACTTCAAGTGTTTAATTTAACATAATTATAAACATAATGTTAATGCTTTTAATTATGTTTAAAATGTGAACGTTAAACAGATTCCTACGTTTAGAACACAAATTTTAATGTAATATTCTGGGGAAGTACACAAACACATTTCTTTCAGACAAACTTTTCACGTATGACAGACAGGTGACTGCTAAAGTGATGTAGAGTTTATAAACTGAGTTTCTACTTCTGTTAGTCACCACTTCCACTTTAGCCTGAAGGCTTCACCACTCTCCCGTCAAAACTGGGACACTGCTGTCTTTGTTGCTTATAGCACTGATTCTTCTAAAATAGGGCACTTTTTCCTTAAATAGAATCTGCATTTTTAGTTGGAAGCAGGACAAAGCCCAGGTAAGGTAGATTACAACAAAATAAATTAGCATTTTCTTTATTGCCAGGTTTTTTTTTTCTTAGACATCATTTCAGTCAACAGGTTTTAATTGGACCATAATTATCTCATTATAAATAGGTGGAACACTTCTAATTGTAGATTTGCATATTGAGGTTGCAGGCTGTCGGGCCCTTGTCTTGTTTCGGTTCTTGATAATGGGGGCTGTGCTGTAACCTATTGCACTTACAAGACAGGAAATTATATGACACAGCTGAACACAACATTGACTTTGAAGGTTTAATTGCAGCTTTTTACACTGTATATAACCATGAATGTTTTTGACTAACTACTATTTACATCATCTGCCACAGCGACCATCACCAGCTCTTCAGAGAATGAGGAACGTGGTGCAGATTTACCTAAAGACGACGGGCCAGGGGGCGGTGTAGGGGTAATGGGCCATGCCAATGAAGAACGTCATTCTGGGTCCAGCAAGGACAATTTGGCTGTCCATTCAGATGAGACCTTACCTCGAACTGAGATCACAGAGACCAGGACGCCACCTGCGCCTAAAAGACCTCTACCACAACACCATGTACACGGGACCTCCTCCCTGGTGATGCAGCGCCCTAATTCAGTGGCAGGTA
>KN499497.1:0-26807 GCA_000787155.1 Scartelaos histophorus | reverse complement strand
TTTTTTTTTTTTAAAGAATGGCTGAACTTGGCATTAGGCCTGTCATGATAATTACTATATACAGTTAATATATGTTGGATGGATGTTGAATACTTTTGGAGGGTCAGTATTTATCTTATGTACAATTTCTTTGCTCTACTGGGAAATGTTGTGTCATTTTTGGCTATATGATGGCATCTGACCCATAGAAGATTGAATTCATGACTTCTATATCTCATTACAGGTGCAAACTTAAGTATAAATTTTTGTGTTTAATGCGGCTATTGATTTATTGCAGCATTTTTTAACAATATTGTACATTTTGTATAGTTTTTGTGGTTTGAATTGACCCTCGGTTTATTGTGTTATTGCCATAAATTAGTTTCATTATTATTGTTTATCATTTATATATTTACTTCATCAAAATATCGCACTTCAAAGTTTGTTATTGTGACAGCTCTGACAGCTCTGTGAAGCAGACTATGTCATGACTGTAGTCTATTATAAACAGCCTACGTCACATTGGTATTAGATTAAGTTGTAGGTCCTTGGTTTTTAATCTTGCATTATTATTATGCATTTTACTGTACGTTTGAGCAAAACATTACACCTCTATGTATTAGCTTGATAGTGGTTTTGATGGCTGTTAATGTTAATATGCATCCTTTGTCTCTTTTAAACAATTTGACACTTCCAATTTGTGGATTGAATAACATAATATTATTTTAGTCTCATACAAAGCGTGATGTAAAATAATCCAATAATAGTTACTTTACTGGAGTGCACAGCAAGTTGCCAAGAGCTGTTCAAAAGGAGTTTGGTGATGTGTGAAATCCAATACATTTTATATTGACTTTTTTTATTTGTCAGAATAAAGTATGAAGCATTGGTTTTGTAATGTTTTTGGACAATACCTTTAGTTATTGGTGTATTGTGATGATCACAGGGAACAAACTGAACAAAACAAAGATCATCCTTTTAATATGAGCCCCTCTTTGCTTATATAAAATAAATGCAAATTAAGGGCTTACTGTTGAGTTCAGGCAGTAAAATTGAAAGCTTTTCTCCCATTAATGAAGTGAGATAATGAATGCTCGGGCTCAGACCCAAGAGAATAATTAACTGACTGATTAATATTGACTGTAAAGTTTATTGATAAAATAGATTTTTAGGTGGCATTTCCACATGCTTTTTCCTATATACGCTTCTTTGGCATGATCTCTGCAGTACCTTACCTGAACTATGCTACTCCTAGTAAGAATATTTTACACTATGATGCTGTATCAACTAGGCTCGTCCTGATAACACATTCTGAAGTGTGATATATTATATATGCAAGTAAATATAGACGATAAACCAAAATACTGAATGCAAACCATAAAGCAGATAAATAACAGAATATGATACTTAAAGCTGCTCTATGCAACTTTTCTGGTACCACCTGGTTGTCAAGTCCATAGAGATATGCTAGGGAGATAGCTTTCCCTGGAATGTACCACAGTATGGCATTAAACTTGCTTATTATTTAATTGTTATTGTTATATAATTATTATTTAACTAATTATTTAAGTGTTTATTTTTGTTTGTTTTTTTGTTTTTTTTACAATAAAACGATACCTGTGACCTGTAAATTGGCTTGTTTCCACGGAAATAGACAAAAAATTCCAGGGAAAGCAACGACATTCCTATAGTGACGTTGCCTGGACGAATCCTGACTCACCGCTATAACAGCGGCTGGATTTCCAGGCAAATAGTGACGGACCCTCCACCTGGAAACTTCCACACTTAAATAGTCATCATAACTCTACATCTTAAATCTCACCACAGAACAGAAAAATAACCAAACTTTTACTGGAAGGATATCTTGATAAAATATTGTATCATGAGTGGCCTAGTATGAACTGCTAAATGTCCAGGGAGGGCCTATAGTTGTCATAAAAAACCTCACAGCTTCCCCCTCTTCCTCCAGTCACGATGCTTGGTTGTAGGACCCGCTCTCTTCTCTTAGATGTCAGTTCATTTGTGGTGGGAGCAAAAGAAGATTCCCCAAGGAGTGGATTCACAGTATAGTGCCTGCCAGTTTCTGCTGTCAGCTGGTGCATTCACTTAGAACAAGCTTGATGAGACTCAGAGCCAGGGTGAAGTCTTAGTACAGTAATACTCTTCTATATAGAGGAATCAGTAAGACAGTAAGTAGATCATAGCTCAAACCAATGCACTGAAATGAGAAGGAAATCATTTAGGGAATTAAAAGAAAAGATGTGCTGGAGTGGATAGGATTTTATTACTGAGAAAGTACTATCAATAATGCATAATGGGTATGTAAAGTGAATGTGACATACAGTACAGAAGATGCTGCACTGTACAGAAGACAGAATAAAATAGTGTTTGCGTTTATAAGATAGAGCATAAAAACAAAACATAGGCAAGATTACAATTAAGATGGTGACACTGCAACAACTTAAAATCAGTTTTGCACCGAAATAGTCATCCATCAACAGTCAAATATAAGCCAAAAGCTAATCCTAACAAATGTTAACTTAAAACATACTAAATTGGTACAAAAGCAAGGCTAGTGTTAGGATAAATTCTTATTATGTTGCTTATTTATTTAGTTCAATGGATTTTCCTTATTTTGTAAAGCTATTTTTCTTACTCAAAAGAAATGACTTAACAATCGTAGATTATGTTTTGGGCCTCCAGTCAATACAGCTCTTCTATTTGCTAATGAAAAATTCTTTTAAGTATTTTTCAACATGGACCCTACACATTAACTGTGAACAATGAGAGTTAAATATGTATTTATGTTTCACTGCAATCTGTCTGATTAATTATAATATTGATCTGTGGTGTTATAGCCAACTGTTTATCCATTTCACAAAGCAATAATTACACAGTTTAGGGCTTAATTATAGACCACCAAGTGTAGGGAGAATACATATTTTATTTGGAACAGTGTCTATAGCATTCATCTGTAACACTGAAAAGGGTGGGAGCCTCCGCTACTATAGAAAAGTTGAACCATCTGGACATTCATGCAATGTTGCTTTTAGCATCTGAGATCAGATGCTTCAATTGTTTTTTTTCTCTCATAGTTTGGCCGTAAATAAAACATGTTCCGTGTAGGGTTTCACAATAATGAGAAAAATATATTTAACAAGGCCATACTGTATCTAACTGTTTTGAATTATCACACATTACAATATATTTTGTCACATACATGCTACGTATTTGTTGGCAATAAACTAGACTTTGTTAATTTGTTAAGTATTCTGTAATTGACATCTGGTTAATGGAGAACTTCCTGTATTGCCACATGACATCACAAGGTGGAACAGAGTGTTTTTTGCTAAACACTCAGCCTAAGTATGCAGGGTTTGTGTGTTAAACATATGTGAATGAAACAAAACACAAGTGTAGGCCTGTTTTTGATGAGGAAACAGCATGATAACATAGATCATTGCATAATATAGGCCCTTTAAATAAGGGTTGTATTATTGCTACAGTCTTGCAGTATTTTAAGAATCTTTTTCTTTATTGCAAAACAACTGTGCAGGTTTACATGAGACTCCTCTTATTGCAGTCAGCTCTGTTTTAAAGTGTAAATGTAATATCTTGCCCAGGGAGATAGTTGCAGGATGACGATTTAGCAATACCCCATTGTTAAACTAAATCAGGGATGTCCTAACTTGTTTCATCGAGGGCCAAAATGTAATCATAAAGAAGACAGACGGCCAGCACAGACGGGTGGTCAGCAGGGTGAATTATTCACAATTATATAGCTTTACGCACTTGACCGTTCTGGCTTAGCTTTATTAAAGGCTAAAAATCCTATATTACACAAAACTGACTCTTGTGAGCTTTAAGTCATGTTAGAATCTTGATACATCCTCAAATACCTTATACCTTGTGAAGTGGTAGTTTTCACATACCTTTTACATAATGTTCAGCAGAGAATGGTACTTCCAGGATTTATATTATCAAAATTATTCTGAATGTCCAGTGAGTTTAAAAACACAGTGGAGCACTTCTATAGGCATGGTTTGTGTGTTAAACATGTGTGTGTGAATGAAAAAACACAACTCCAGATATTATAGATCACAGATCACAAAATAGGCCAAAAGATTTGCCGGGATGTGGCTTGGACATGTCTGCACTACGTATTGCTTTATGTTCAGTAATTCTCTTTGATCTTCTTGTTTATATCTAGTGGCTTTTGAGAGGTTTTCTGTTCCTGCCATGTTAAGCCTTTATATCTGTCACTCCTCTGAGTCTGTCTGTGGTTAAAAGTACGTTTGAAGAGTGTGTGAGTGAACTTGGTGATTTGGGGCTTTTTGGACGATGACATCAGAGGCGCTGAGGGCTGTAACGCAGGGCGACGGAGATGACCTTTAAAAATGATGAAAGATCAGGAGGGTTTGTTGGGTAATCATCGTCCGGTTGTCAGCGGCCAGAGAAAGGCCATTGTGAGTGGGATAGGTGCTCGCGAACAGACAGGGTCCCATCAGGCGCAGGGATGAAGTGTCCAACTTGTCCCTGTGTCAAACGGGCTCAAAAGCTGCTCTAGCTGCATCACTGGTCCACTTAGCCATTTGGCCCTCTGTCTTTAGCCAGCTATCATCTCCCATCCCACTCCACACCTCCCTCACACTGTTAGCGCCCGACTGTTCTCTGTTGATGTTCTTTCAAACCTCAATTCTCTGACTCAAATATTCAGTTCCTCCGTTGCAAAGCTTAAAACTGGGTCACAAAAAATAATGTGAAATCTGTTGAATGCTGTGATATTTTCAACAGCAATATGTAAGTGTGCGAGAGTATAAGATTGCTTAACAGTGCAGCGTGTACCCTTTCTGCTGGGAGGCTTGTTTCCATGGAGATGCTTTTCTTGGGATGTTCCACAGTGTCACATTTAACATATTTATCTTTCGTGTATTCAATTACAAGTGTGTTTACATATATATTCGAAGCAAATACCTTGAAATACATTGTTACTATGGATTCCTCAGTTACAGATCTGACCTGTGATGATTGAAGTCTACTTGTCTCCGTGACGATAGATTTAATACCATACTGCGGAATATTCTGGAGATAAGCTTATGACAGACCTTTAACTTGAAAAGGTACAGAATGGACCTTTGCATTTTCCTGTAACTCACATATTGCAACATGAAGGTTAACTAACCTAAGGAAATAAGTATCACAGAGACTACCAGCTTTTTGTTGCGTAGTGGTCTGATTAAATCAGCATTGATATCACATCATGAAAATTACTTTTATTGAATGATTTCCTCCGCATATTTTTTGCCAGATGAAGCTGAATATTTAATTCTCGCTGTTAATTAAGTGTTTTGAATAAATGATTGGACATGTTCCTAATTTTGCTCTTTGAAAATGTCATTGTAATGAAACACAAAATAGAATGAAACTGACACTGAATGGGTTTGTTTTAAAAGTTAAAATGATAAAATGATGGTTTTAACGATGTGGGAAACATTGACCAAAGTGAATGAACTCGATAACAATATTGTGATGTGTATATTGTTTCTACAGAACTGTTTAGTCTCTCATTTGCCTCTCCCGCTAACACTGCACTACCATTACACTACCATTCTCTCTTATCACAACACTTTCTTTGTTTTGCTACTCGTAGGAGGCAGAGTCCACTTTTACAGCATCTAGTAAATAAGTAAAATTGCCCACCTTCTACTCCCACTGACCTTTTACTTGGTGTGCTTGCCATTTTCTAATTTAATACTCTGGTTCTGCCCAATAGCCTACAGTTGTAGTAATAAATGATATGAAGCTATAACCTGCTAACATTAACAGACCACCGCATCATGTACACAGTGTACAGTTCATTATTGCAGCATTTAGGGCATCTCATGTAGACGATAAATACTTTCAATTCAATATATGAAAGCTGAATATGTATCATCTGTACATTTTCTTTATAATAGTGGGTACATTTTGAAAACATGAAAAGATTTGAGCTGCAAAAGTAACTTTTAAGGCTAATTATTGCTTCATTCTGCTATTTATTGTTGCAGCTTAGGCTTTTTAAAGGTGCATTGTGTAGCTTTTCTGGTGGAGTGTCCATCAAATGTTTTTTTTCCAAGGAGATGTTATTGCTTTGTATGGAATGTTGCGCAGTATGATATTTTTGCATTTTGATGAAGACCAAACCAGACCAAATTACACATTAGATCTGTGGAAAGGCAATCCCGCTCGTTGCATATTTTACCATGTAGTGCAATGTGAGTCAGATTCTTTTAAATCAAATTATAAAGATAAACTGTGTGGGTCTGTTAAAGGAGCATTGTGTAACTTTTCGCAGTCAGAATGTCTGTTTCTCAAGGTCTTTTTGAGCCGTAAAACCTCCTTTAATTCAATAAATGTAAGGTCGAGCTATTAAAGTCATACTGTGGAACCTCCCAGGCAGAGCAATGACATATCCATAGAAAAAAGCAGGTGACAGATCCGAAGCGAAAAGTTACACAGTGCAACTTTAATGTTTCTGCATATCGACACCTTCCTAAAATAATCGCATAAGTTATTTTTTCAGGTTTTTCAGGAAACACAAAAAACTCCCCCCAAAATTGAAATTATGGCATTTTTTGCCTAAGGAAAACAGGCAAAAAGTGACTTAGGCGATTATTTTAGGAAGGTGACAAATATAAATATGTCTTTAATGAGAGAATCGTTCTTTACTGTTATTATCGTTTTCCACAATATGTATCTCTAGCAACATATCATGCTTCAAAATGTGTTACTGTGCCACACCTAGTTGTGGTAATAATTGGTATGAAGCTATAACCAGCTAACATTAATGGATCTACCACATTATATACACAGTGTACAGTGTGTTATTATAGTGTTTAGGTCTTACGGCCATTCGCAGGTCATTTCATTGCAGCTGTGGCATTTTACACCGGAGGCTCTGTGACTGCGTTTTTATCCCACTCTGAAAGGATTACACGCAGCAGTAATACCAGATTTAGAGATTTCTCATGGGGTTTTTCATGTTTCAGAAATAATGAATGACCAAGATGCCATTCAGAAAATCCGCAATCATGTTTTTTATGTTTAAGCTCTAATTATTTTTGTAAATCCATAGCGAGGTGTTATTCGAGAGTGTTATTTCTTACAAATCATCTAGTGAGTTTGTGTAAAATGAATATGGGGCTACGAACTACCAGGGGACACATGCCAGGAATCTAGGTTATTTATTTTCAAACATTGGGTTGGGAATTCTGAGATGACTGCGTGGGCATTTTCAGTTTTGCCGGTGTTCATAAAATACCCAAATTATTCTGTAAATACTCAAGTGTTGATAAGTTTTGCTATGTAAAAAAACATAGCCCTAACCTTGACTATTTGCTCTATTTTGTCATGGCTATAAAAACACTTTAAATCATCCACATTAAATCATAGTACTTGCTTCTATATTACAGTGTGGTCTTATATTTGTGTATATATACTTTTTTTTTTTACTATCATCTAGTTTCAGCATTGTTTAGTATCTGATTTTCGACAACTCTTCTTGGCTCTGAATATTTTAGTGTCCATATTCTGCTTGTCTGCTGCCATACAGTTGGATTTAGGAATGGGCCATACGGTGATATTAATAGAACCATGATACAACACGAGGACAACCTACCAACCTGTAGAGGCTGTTATATCTGTGTTCGTGCTTTTATCTTTAATGTTTTATGCTCAAAACAGAGACATATTATATTCCCTCCCCTCACCCTTAGTCAAGCTTTGCGGGACTAGGTGGACCCAAGAAAATTGTAATTTAATTTAACATATCGCCCACTCCTAAATTGGATCTTAAAATTGTTATTTCAGCATTCTCGTTTGGCACAATTGCAAGTAATCTAGCTCCATCTAAACTAATTTGGTGCGTCTTTCTCTCCCACTCTAACTAGCCTCCTGTCCTCTTTTAATGCATTTATAAATGAGCTCTATTATCACCCTCTATTACACTATTACATATGTATATTCCTACTTATAGAGGTTTGCATTATGTTTAAGTATAGAGACAATATGGAGAAACTATTGTATTGTAGACTTATAATGCTTCTCCAAAAATAGATAAATCACAAGTTTTTATTCAATTTATTTCATCTCATTTTAACCTAAACAATACAGACTAATTCACAAACATGCTTCCTGCTCACTCACAATAAATAAACGATTTAAACGTCTTGTAACTAAGTGAGTGCCAGATATTTTTCTTTTTCAAAACAAACTAATTGCCAACAACAGAAATAATTGTCATATTTACTCTACTCCGCACCATATTCTTTTTCATAACAGAGGATTGGATATAGATGAAAGGAGCGTTGTGTAATCTTTCTGGTGGAGGGTTCTCATCAAATCCTTTTCTCCATGGAGATGTTGTTGCTTTGTCTGGAATTAAATTTATGGAGACCAAACCAAACCCAAGTTACAGGTCAGATTTGTGGAGAGGCAACCCCGCTCACAGTAAGAATGCCTGTTTTTTGGGTATTTTTGAGCTATAAAGCCATCTGTACTTGAATATATGTAGAGCTATTTAAAGTCATACTGTGGGACATTCCAAGAAGAGCGATAGTACATCCATAGAAACATGCAGGTGATGGATACCCAACCTTTAAACTTTGATTTGTACAGCCTTCATTATACTTTTCTGGGTTTGTGACATGTGTATTTTAGAAATTACCGTATTTTTCTGACTATAAGGCGCATCTAAAATCATAAAATTTTCTCGAAAATCAACAGTGGCCTTATAATCCAGTGGCCTTATGTATGACCTTTGGTTGTGTTTAACCTAACCGATTCTCTATGTTGTAACATTACGGCTAATAACGTATTAGTGGGCGAGTCAGGAGGAGTAATATGTTGGCGACATATAGGGCGACTGTGCAACATACCGGTAGTTCTGCCGTGTGCTGTACAAGGACCCCAAATGCCACAGGTTTTGTATTTTAGTGTTAAAACTGAACAATGTTGAGAGGGATCCGGGCATGTTTTATGGCAAAATCACCCGGATCCGGGCATGTTTGATGCCCAAATCACCAACTGTTAAACTTGTATTTTTGTGTTAGCTACAACTGAGAGTTATTGTAAATGACTTGAATAAAGTTCGATTTATCCGACAGGTGTTTTGTTTCTCTTATTGTGCCTTATAATCCGATGCTCCTTATGTGTGGACAATGACACAACTGACATATTATTTGATACTGCGCCTTATAATCCGATGCACTTTATAGCCCGAAAAATATGGTACATTGAAGTGTGAGTCAACTTTCAGTCAGCTTTAATTACCTCTTAATAAAGAATGAATCCTGATCAAATCAAAATTACAACCTATATAAGATCTTGGTTATTATCTCTATGTTTAGTACCTTTATTATGTCACCCACCACTGTCTAGGTTTCTGTTTGGCCTCGGCATGCTGATTTTATCTCCAAAACACCTGTCCTTGGTATGACCCCATTACTAACTCAATCTACTCAAACCCTCAAAAACATTTTTACAAAAACTGTAAAAACTGATTTGTTGCACCATCTGTCCTGACCTGACATTCTGCTCCTCTTTTCCGAGTTCTGATTGCTTGTGGCTTTTCACTTCAAGGACTCAGAACTCCATTGCTGATATGATTTCACCTTTTATTTCACACGTTTTTAGTTTTAGATACAGCTTTCATGCTTTGGTTTATCAAACTTTGGCTACTCTTGGTCTCATGGGAAACATATTAAGTTACTGACTGCACACTATGAATAAATATGCCTCCATTGTTCAGTAAACTTATATTTTAATGGTAGAAGTAATAAAACCAGATCCAAACTAGTTCTAATCTGTACTTAACCACTGACCAACGCTGTAAGGACACATTTTTTCTTGATATTTGAACTTCAGATTGACAAAATTAGACTAGTTAGAAGAGAAATTAGGTCAAAAAACAGGGAGGATCCAAAATGCAAGGCTGCAATTGAAAATATTTTAAATTTTTAACTTTAAAAGGTGCATTGTGGAACTTTTTCACCTGTAATCACATACATATAAAAACATTACACAGTGCATCTTTAATTAAGACCAGAAGTAACCAAATATAAAAATACAAAACAGAACTTACAAGACATGACACTTACAATGGACCAACAAAGGGTAGAAGAGGATAAATATGACAAAAAGTAAAACACAAGCAGATAAGACAAATGTCAAGTTAAAACACCAAGGACATAAACTAAATGAATAAGACACAACAAAATATGCAAAACAATGAAAAGTAAACAGGAACCATGACACCACTAATAGCTACAAAGGGCGTCAGTGGTGCCATTATTGCATGTTATGTCTCTACATTTATCATCACAAAAAAATACAAGAAACAACTGTCCTAGTCAGTCCAAAAGATGCTGTGCTGTGCTCGTCCCATTTCTTCAATTCAGGCCTCATTACCAACATACTGTATGTGGATCCGCTAACCTCATATAAACCCTACTTTTTAAAACTTTTTGGAGTACATTTTTGTCCAACATTGGAATGCTTTATGTCTCAACAGACTGTGCTTGAATCTTAAGTTGAATATTGAGCTCTGTTCCAGTTGCTCTTGGCTGACCTGTAAACTATTTATTGTGAGTGGGAGGAGGATGGGCCAATGTGGGAGTCTCATTTCCTTTCCTGCTCTTTACTGCATATGTTATATACAAGCTCATGTCAGTGTTTAAAAGATGTACAATGCTCAATACTCACAAATCTATATGTCATGCATTCATTAAAGGTTATTAGTTGTTGTATGGGAGGTTGTTACGTTCTCAAAAACATAACTGGAGCTGTGTTTTGTTTCTTTCACACATGTTTTTTACTCTCTCTATATCTCCAAAGCCTAAAATGCTGTCATAAAGCAATTGTTTTGGAGTTAACAGCTACCTTTTGCCTTTAGTTTAGAGAAGATTGGCAATTCCAGGGCTGAAATGATCCAAATGATTGTAGTGGAGGTGTATGAAGCTTAAAAACCCACTGAAGCATGTCATATGTTACCGCATGACATCACAAGGTTGAACTGAATGTTTTCTGTTTGAGAGAAGAACTTAGCTTAAAAAGATCATGTGTGAATAAAGAAAAACACTGCAGCATGCCCTAAGGAACAAGATAAGGTTACATGAGGACTTAATGATGACACTGACAATGACAATAGCTGCTTATATGGTCATTACAACAATGTTATTCACCTGAAAACACATTGATTTTACCAATGTGCTCTGCTGCTCTTGTCATATTTGCTGCGTTCTTTGTTTTTTGTGCCTTGTCTTACACCAAGGTCAGTGTATTTCACGAGTTTCCATGGATACACATAATTTCAACAATTGTGAGCGATTCCAATCCATTGTCAATGTTCATATTTAAATCTCAAATGTGGGGGGAGGGAATGTATCCTGCTACATAATTGTACTTTTTTGTGTTTCAGCAACCAGCACCACCAGACTGGAGGATCTGAGCTTTCTGGACAATCAGCGGCCCACGGGACATCGAGCGTCTGTCCGCAAACACCACACAGCTGGGCGCGCAAATGACGAATCTAAAGGTATTTTGGGGTTTGTCCTGGGGTTAAAATGAGCAAATATAGCACAGTGAAACATCTGTGAAGTCTGAATGAGTAACACTATACTACATGTCCTAAACAACTCACACATGACTAATGAGGCTGCTCCCTCTTCAGCTCTCAGCCTTTTCTATTCTTTTTGTGTGTTTTTTTATGAATAAGGGCTGAGAGGTGATTTTGATCAAGCAAGCACTTCTGTAACACTTTTTATTGAAATGCAGTGTACTCTACTTTTGGCACCGTGTGATTGATGTTCAGCTACAAGATTAAAAAAAAAACGTCTGGCTTGAAAATATAAGACTTGACTTGTTTACAGATTTAATTTTATTTCGTTGTATTACTTTGCGAGCACCTTGTTGGCTCTAGGTCGATTTTGTGTATGTATATTGGCTGTATTAATAAAGTGCACTATGTGACTTTACTGGTGGGAGGTCCGCCACCTGCTTGGGGTGTTATTGCTCTGCCTGGAAAGTTCCTCAGTAAGATTAAGCAAATCTTGAATTTCATTTTGAGTGTTTTTATACAAAGTTACCTTGGAACACTTGAAGGTGCACTGTCCAACTTATCTGGTGGAGGGTCTGCTACCTACTTGTCTTAATGATGTTATTGCTTTCCTGGATGTTCCACAGTATGACTTATCGTATCCATCAAGCACTGTATTCATTATGGATGTTTTTATTGTTTGGAAATACAATAATTCCTTCTGTGAATATTGGCGACTCTCCACAGATCTGACTTGTAATGTAGCATAGTGCTGTAACCTGTCGACCTTTACACTTTGAAAGTCGTGTTCACAGTAGACAACAATCTCTTGTCAAAATCATTACAGAATATGTTCAAATGCTATAGTACCTATCTATAGTTATATTCCGATTGTTTCGCCTTTCTGTATTTCTGAATGAACTGGTGTCAAGATGATGTTATGAGGAATAAAGGATAGGCATAATAAGTTCAAGCTTCGGCCTACACCTTCTGTGTATGTTAAATATGACTGTAGAAAATGTCAAAATACACCTGTGACTGAATTAAATTAATCAAATCAACCTACTTGTCTTCCTCCTGATAGATAGGTTTACCGTATTTTTCGGACTATAAGGCGCATCTAAAATCATGACATTTTCTCAAAAATCAACAGTGGCCTTATAATCCAGTGGCCTTATGTTTGACCTTTGGTTGTGTTTAACCTCCAACCGATTTGATGTTGTAACATTACGGCTAATAACGTATTAGTGGGCGAGTCAGGAGGAGTAATATGTTGGCGACATATAGGGCGACTGTGCAACATACCGGTAGTTCTGCCGTGTGCTGTACAAGGACCCAAAATGCCACCATTACCATGCAGATTTCAGGTTTTGTATTTTTGTGTTAGCTGCAACTGAGAGTTATTGTAAATGACCTGAATAAAGTTCAGTTTATCATACACGCGTTTTGTTTCTCTTATTGCGCCTTATAATCCGATGCTCCTTATGTGTGGACAATGACACAACTGACATATTATTTGATACTGCGCCTTATAATCCGGTGAGCTTTATAGCCCGAAAAATACAGTAATCTCTGAAACATTCTAAATAAAGCAATAACATTTACTGCAATTTGTCTTTGAATTGTGAGGGCCAGGTCGCCTTTCCACAGATCATAACATCATGCTGTCCCAGGTAACATCTCCCTGGAAACAAGCAGGTGGCAGGCCCCCCACCACAAAAGTTTCATAGTTCATCTTTAATGGTTTTAATTTTTGTTTCTGTTCAGGTAAACTGGCTCTGTTCAAACAAGCCGACATCATGCTGAAGCCCTTGTTGTTTGAAGTCCCGGGGATGACGGTAGACACTCCGTTTGTGGGGCGCGATTGGCTGTTTGTCCGTCTGGAGGAGGTCCTGAAGAAGAGCAGCAGCTGTGAGGGGCGTGGGGCGGTGATCGTGGGGAACGCCGGATCAGGGAAGACCGCGATCATCTGGCAGCTTGTCAATCTCAGCTGTCATGGCCACCGCGCACCACAGGGGGCGACAAACATGCCCCACAGCCCAGGAGCATCACCTAAATGTAGGTCAAAAACACACACGCGCTGTAGAGTGAGTTTTGTTGTATTTTTATTAGTGACAATTTACAGAGAGCCTAAGCATTGTTTCACATTTTTATCACTGTTCTGTTCATTTTGCATAATATCCTCAGTTTCCTCAGATATGGGGTAAACCTTTGGATACTGATCAGTTATAATTTTTATTTTTTCACCATTACATAGGCATGTGCATGATGTTAAAGGTGTATGGTTTGGTTCTCTATCCAACAATTAAATCATAAACTACCTACCACGTTTGTTATCTATACAATCCATCCATTCATGACAGTTAATGGAGCCCAGGTTCAGTTGTGATTGATTTTATTGTGTGAGCATGTTACAGTTATTTCCTTGAAGCAGTAAAGCTTCTTAGCTCTTGTGCTTGGATTGAAAGTTGTCAATTCCAGATAGATGTCTACTACAGAAGGATGTATAAATAAGGATGTACTGGCTTTCTGTGGTTTAAAAAAAAAACTTGAATCTCTGCTCCCTAAACTGTGCTGTGAGGTCTGGCACTTTTTGGGACAAGGGTGTAACTGGGTCATGCTCTCTTCTTTCAAGTCGTCCCCTGAGGTTCGGTGTGCTGATTGCACTTGTGTGAGCGATGGGAGTTTGTTGTTCTCCTTTTTACATGAGTGGTATCATTTCTGCTGCTGCAACTTTGTCCGAAAAATATTTTAAAAACAATAAAATCAAACTCTGAATTATACTACAAGGTTATGTAACAACCTGACATGTTTTTGTGAGATTTAGTTTAACCTGGCTTTTTAGATAATACCAATGATTTGTCACGCTTCTTACAAATATTATAAGTAGTGACAAAAGAAAAATCTAATAATGTACTACTGGTACAATAATAAAAATATGTATCAAGAACTTGTATATATTTGTGGATCTTGAGCTTTGGAAAGTTACTAGGCAATCCCAACACTTATACAAGTTGAGTCTTTAATTGACATTTTGAACATCATTATTCTTTGTGCTTAAGCTCTTTTTATATAGAAACACTGTGTTTTCTTCTAGCTTTCTTCTAGTGCTATTTGGCGGTAGCACTTTCACCTTCGTGATGATCTGTACGCTCTGTTTCATTGCTTTTAACATTTGTCTTATTAGAAGAAAACACAAAGTTTCTACGGTTATACTTTTACAAAATACCAGTGAATGATACTTAAAATTATTGTCCAGAATTCAGAAAGGATGCCCATACCTAACATCAAACGCAGAAATCGTTACTGGGTTTGCTTTTTCAGTACACGCTCGTTGTACCATTAACTTGTCCTGCATCACTGCATTATTCATTAATATCTTCTGGTCTGTCATTTTGATTTACATTGAACAGAAGGTGTGCTGTGACTTGACGTCCAAAGAAATTCAAATTACTGATCATAGTGAAATAATAACACTGTTTTTGCCAGCTGACAAGCTTTTGATGTCGAGTTTTCAAGTTGCGCACTAATTAAATGACAACACTGATGGTGGAGATTTCTTCTTCTAACAAGTGTAAATGGCAGCTTTGTGTGTTGTTTGGGCTGTGTGCAGGTGGAGATAAACACTCTAAATCAGGATCCAAACCAGAGTCCCAGTCCAACCTCAGCGCTGGAGCCAGTGAAGGCAGAAAGGAGGCTGTCAGAGCACTCACTGCAAAGGTACATCAGCACAGAGCTTATACTGCATGTTGTGCTTGAAACCTCTGAGATGTAAACTGTATTTACAAAGCCACAACTGAGAGTAACTTCAACCATAGCTGAAGTTTTTACTAAGATGCTGTATTGGGACACTCTAGCAATACTTCAGTCCTTCCCTTTGCAAGCAAATGGCAGAGATGAGAAGCCTTTTCTATAGGGTATAGCTTGCTTCACCACAGATGCATGTCAGCACTGACCAGATGGATGTAATGGCCACTGCTGATTTAATAGGGTCCATCACCTGCTCGTCTCCATGGATAACATTTTCCACAGAATGACATTAAATTTGCATTTATTCAGTGCAGTTGTTTTTATTGCTCAAAGAATGGACAACATGTCACCAAAGAGACAGATACGTTTAATGCCGTATCGCCATATTCCAGGAAAGACAATGGAGCCAAGCAGATGCGTATCGTTTATTAGAAAAGTTACATAATGCGTCTTTAAAATATGTTCATATTGAATGAGTGTTAGTTCAATTTTCACAGTTAGTGATTCACTGTGTTTCTTTAATATGAGCATTAGCTTGGTAGAGATTACTTTGAGAGTAAATGGTCGTCACTTTTTTTGTTACTTGCAGCCTGCTGGTGATATCCAGGATGTACCTACACTGTGCTTACACTTACAGAAATATACATAAGCCATTTAGTGCTGATTGACAGCCTTTAAGATCGTTGCTGTGTTTTCACAGCTTATTTAACCTGTAAAACCCTGTTACTTGGCCTTATATTATGAATTAAACGGAATATAATCAAATAACTACCAGGTCACTCTGCAGGGATGAGCCCCCACAAAAGCAGAGGAGTTTAGATGGTCCCACCTTAATCATGAATCAGTGCTGCTCCAACAGTCAACAAATAACAACAGTGGGCCATCTGGCTGAGCCAAGCAAAAGGCCTGAGTCATTTTTTGGATCCATGAACTACTAGATGATAATATGAAAATAATTGGTTAGAAATTCTATACACCAAGGCCTTTTATGAGATAAGGGAACCTTTATTTGTCTCACGATGGGGAAATTTACATAATGGACAAATTAAAAATGGATATACAATATTAAACATTTTTGAGTACCCGGTTTTGTTACTGCCTGGCTTAGAAGATTATATTTATGTAAAGGCATATGAATACATTTAGAAATATAAAACTATCTAATAATTGTTTTCTTAGCGAATTATTCTTTATTAGCGTTACTTTTACGACCTCTGTTTTTGTTCACTTTCTGACACATTCTTTTGTCTATTTCTGGCAGTAAAAGATAAAGGAATTATTTTTGATTGATCTCGCTTCTGTCTGAGACTGTTGAAACTGTGCACATTTATTTTAATAATTTTTTACATGTTTTCCCATCTAACGTATAATAGGCACTTTGAGAATTAACTCAAAAATGATTTAGAAATATGTGTGTGATATCTTTGTATGTATGGTATAATGTAGCTGTGGCTTCTACAGTAGCTTATCACAAACAAGAACTGCAATGAATCAACTTTTGAATTCTTTTGAACTTCTGTACCACATAACTCCATTCCTTATAATATTACTTTCCCATGAAGTACAAAAGAAGCACTTAGAGATTCTGCTGCAGTCAGTGGCCTTGATCAAAGACAGTGCTCTTCTTAACAGAAGAGATCGATGCCGTTGCCTTGATGGTTACCGCTTCATGCAGTTAAACAGACAAAAGACAGAAATATTAATAAATCAACCACAATCAGCCTTGCACAATGACTCTTTTCATAATGTAGATTTGAATGTGTGTTTCTGATTGCAGCCTTTGAGCATATACAAACAAACAGTGGAGGGGGGAGAGGGTGAGCAGTGGGGGGCTGCCTGCTTCACAGTTTATTGAGATAGATTCAAGAGTGTAGTCTATTATTTCTCTAATACTTTGAAAGTGATTAAAAGGGTCACAAAACTGAGTGTCCCTGCTCTCTTCGGGCACATGTAGAGCATGCTGCTGATTGCATCACAGAGATGACATGGAAGCTGCTAAATTTACTAACTTGGCCTCAATAAGAGTTTCCATGGGAACTAGTGAGACTGGTGATGGAAGATGTTCACTCAAAATCAATGATGATCGGACATGCGGACTAGACTAATTTAAGACTAGGACAGCACTGCATGTTGCAGAATTATTACTGCAGTGAAATCAGCCAACCCCATTTTCAATGGCATGAAACAAACTGTATTTCAAATAGGGCTGTGCCAAGACAGAGATAGATAGATCACAATCTCTACTTTGGTTGATCTCGATAATAAGGCACGTGCATTTTCATCGACAGGTCTCACACCAATCGTGTGGCTGTAAGAGTGCAGGGTACTGACACGACTTAACATTGTCTTGTTAAGGACAGAGCAGCCAGGGGTACTGCATGTCTTTGTTCCCTCATGAGTCCCCACGATTTTCAAATTTTGACTTAAATCTGCACAATTTGATTTAAAGTCCAGTGTCTCCTTCTCTTGGCCTCTGTGTTTGAAGAACCGTCAGCCCCGTTCCTCCTCTCCCCCTCCCTCTCTGGTCCAGCTCCTCACCTTTTCTCCTCTTTCTCTCCTCTTCTCCTTCTAATCATTATAATCCAAGTTACAGAAAGTTAAAAACTAGCATGCATACACATGTGTATGCATTTAGGCTTAATATATATACATTTAGGCTTAATATATAGTACAAAGGCATTCCAAACTTTAAATATGAATTTCTTTGGAATTATTGGTCCTATCAATGCAAAATAAAAACTGTAGTGATCCTGACACCCTGCTCTTTATACCTGCCTATGTTTTCAATAAGATGGAAGAAGACTGAAACGAAAATCCATCAAACAATATAGGAAAAATAAATTGTAAATAAAAATAATAAATCGCCCAGCCCTAATTTTAAAAATGCAGCAGACTTCTATCTGACAAAGACTTTAATGTTTAGGAATGGACTAATCCATCTTTTTCAGTTCCAATACAGATATTGATACTTGATTAACTTCAATTGTGTGAACTGTTATTTATCCTGCAAATAGTTACAGTGTGGTATAAAGAAAAGTTAAAATTTATGAGCCATTCTGGGACAGTAAATAATCTTATTGTATCCATTTAAAGGCCCAAACAGGTTATCAGATGAACCAATATCTAATTTACCAAATTTTCAGCACCAATATTCACTACCAGTATCGGTATCGGGTGCATCCCTAGTAAAGATACTGTCTTCAAATAAAGCACATCTTAGCAGGTAATCATCCAGAAACCATCTGAAATGGACAGCGGCTCTACTCTGAGCTCCTCTGATAGCTCAGGACGGGCGTGAGTAGGAACATAGCATTACTGCTAAATCAAGTACTCTGCCTTGAACATCAGAGTCAAGGAAGTAAATATAATTGTTTGCTTTTTATTATTGTCATATACAGCATCATTATCTTTTTTATTAATGAAAACCATGCATCTTCTATAGACTTTGGACTAGGGCTGAACAATAGTTTAAAACTTTGTGCATGTGATATGACTGTTAAAGGTACATTGTGCTGCTTGTCTTCATGGAAATGTTATTGCTTTGTCTAGAATGTTCCATAGTATAACTTAAATCTATATTTGTTCCTGTGTTTTTGAGCAATAAAAAACCCCATAATGAATAAATGCTAGATAGTTGTGTTTAATGTCATACCATGGAATATTCCAGGCAAAGCAATAATATCTCCATGGAAACAAGTAGGTAGCGGACTTTACTGTAATATTGATTATTGCATTATTACTGTATTTGGTTAAAAAAAAAAACTACAAAGGACAATATGGAAAATCATTAGTAAAATCATTAAACACAGTAAATCTCTGTTTGATAGAAAACCTACTGTGGACTGTGTATAGAAAGACTCACTTAAGGCTCACTGGAGTAAAATTATCTGAACAATGACACTATTGTGAAAGAGACGGCATAAGATCAGCAGGACATTGAGTGCCCATTTGTGTTTCTCTGTTGTTTCCCTCCCACATTTAAAATCACAGTAGTTAATGTTAAGACCTGTTCACCTCTCAGCAGCTGTCAGAACAAATCACCTTATTTTTGTTACTGTAGAGGCACAAGTGTGGTCTCACCCCGAGATGCTTTTCACAACAAATGACATGACTCGGCAACCTCAGATTTTCTTAAACATATTTCACTTTTTGTTTAGTTTGTTGTAATGGTTTCTTGTTTTCCTACAATACACTATAACAATGGTCCCCAACTTTTTTTTTTTTTCAATGTAAGGACCAGTACCAAACGCAAATTTCTTTCAAAAGGAGTTCATGGCAGAAAAGTTATATAATATTTTTCTCCTGAGTCGCAGGTACAATGGTTAAGGACACTTGCACTATAAAAATATAAATACAAACATACTGAAACATAATTAAGTTTGCGCTGTCTTATCTAAATAAGAGCTTCCCATTTTCTTGTTTCCTTATCCCCTGGTCCTATCATACTTGAAAAAATGCCACGCCCACTTGTTTTTTTTTCATATCCAAACAATAAATCATTTAAATTTATGGAATCAAATCAACTTGTGGATCAGTAAAGTTTGTCTATATATAATTGTCTCTTCTTTTTCGAGGTGGTGGCCTATCATTTCTGCCAGGCTGACAACACATACACTTGCCTCGTCCCAGAGTTTGTGCACAGCGTCGCCGCCCTGCTGGCCAGAGCACCACAGCTCACCCCATACAGAGAACTACTGGTCCAGGAGCCACATATCCAAAACGCGCTGAGTCTGCGATCCTGCGTCCAAGATCCCATCTCAGCTTTTAAGAAGGGAGTACTGGAGCCTTTAACGACTTTGCGCAAAGGTAAGACTCACACAATCAAAGACAAATGTGATATTCAATTTTAAAGAGCTTTTAAAGTTTAAAATAGCATCAAGTTTTTGGTGTCTGCTTCCGTCCTTTTGCAATTAGGAAGCTCTCTGCAATCTCCGGTGTGATATTATCCATTAATGAACTCATGAGCGAGCCATTGATTATTTCCCTGCATGTTGAGGGGTCAGCTATTTGAGAGCATTGCTGGTGTGAAACAGATGTCAGGTCATTTACATAGGCGAATGACGAGTGTTATTTTTGCCCCGGTGAATCATCAGCAGCATCCCACATGATTTCAAGGTCGCGGGACATGTCGGGGGGGTTTGCTGTGAAGGTTGCGTAGTCTTCCTCTTCACAGTCCTCTCTAGACTGATGACTGGATGCTTCGTTCTGTAAAAGCAGGCGTGTTTTGTCTACTCAATCTCTATTAGGCTAAAATGGAGAGCGTGAATGTACAAGTCCTCAGTGCTGGGAGGTGACAACGAGCATCATCTGAAGCGTGATGGATACGTTCAGTTTGAGCCTAATAAAATACAGCGGCCTCTGCTCCTCTTAATAGCAGACTGTAATCAATAGCGGCAGTTGGTGTTTTTCTCAGCGTGAGACAAGCTGCAAAACAATACACGCTTTGTCCTGGCTCCAGACCAGATGTCAAAGCATATGTCTATTTCAATTTTATGTTCTTTATTGGACCATGAATAGTTGCTTTAAAGTTTTTCATGTGTATTCTTATGCAGGCAAAACATACACATAATTTGTTCACATTGTAATTAGGGCTAGGTACTGTTGAAGGGTTCCAGTACTGTATGAAAGGATGTGTTAACAATATGGACGAAATGTTATAACTGGTACAGTGGTGGTATAATACTGGTATAGTATACTAATTTCATTCAAATTCTCATTAATACTAATACTAATAATATAGTAAGTTTATAAAGACACCACTCTGATTAGGCCCATCCTCTCCATTGTTTGTGGTTAAGGGATGTTACTGTCAATTACAAGTCTATTCCCCTCTACCTAATTTTTAAGCAAAAATTTTGATTGAAAATCATAGCTGCAGACATTTACAGGTACAAATTAGTTACATAGCACAGCTCTTAAATCAATCGTGCAATGATTTCTAGTAGCCATCTTTTTGCATTTTGTGCCCACACCTCAACACATCTTCCACCTACCTCCACAAAACATCATCACATCTCACAAAACAGAAACAGAAATGTGTGATTTGGTTTTGGATGGATCTCCAGATGCCATTGCCAGTTCAGACCCAACTATTGTGCCAGAATTGTTTCCCATCCAACATATCATGGTGGTGCAGGAACATCACATTGAGACACATTTTCTCAAATTTCCAGTGTGATCCAAGTCCATTGTGTCTTTTGTGTTTCCAGAGAAGAGGCTGCCTGATGAGGACTACATCATTTTGGTGGACAGTCTGAACGAGGCAGAGTTTCATAAACCAGATTACGGCGACACCATTGCAGCCTTCATCACCAAAATAATCTCCAAATTTCCACATTGGCTCAAATTGGTGGTAACTGTCAGGACCGGCCTCCTGGTGAGTTTAATCTATTAAAACGTATGTCATGTCGAATATGTGCACTGCCTTATGTGCATTTTCTGATGGGTCCACAACCTCATTGTTTCCATAGAAATATTATTGCTTAACTGGAATGTTTCATATTGTTGCATTCAATTTATCTACCATCTCCATGGAGGCATGCTAGTGCTGGAACCAGGACGAGTTACAGGTCAGATCTGTGCGAAAGGGCCAAGAACAATAATCAGTGTTGCTACTGAAAAATGCGTATAAATATATAAATATTTCAGAAGTTCCATTCAAACATGAATAGAAATTACCCAAAAAATACATTGCAGAAATATACATTTCTAACTTGCTGTTTTTTGGTCATTTCATGATGAGTCTAATTCTATTTTCAAAACAACAATATTGATTTGATTTGGTAGGTATTACATCTCCTTGCCTGGTCAGACAAGAAAATTACAAAATACTTAAAAGATGTGTAGTCTGGACGCTGGTTTTATCTCCTCAAGCTCAGATAGGTGCAATTGAAAGGTGGATTAGCCAATCAGGGACACGCATGGAATGATCCTAACAAACAGAGACTGTTAAACAAACAGAGAGATTTTTTGCATCGAATATACAGAGAAAGTCTGAATCCCAGGCAATATATCTCCCACCTCTACATCTGGTATTTCATGCCACATAAAACCCCACAAAGAAAGATTGGTTAAAGGCAGCTTTCTTCTCTTCATTTATTCACCCGTATAAATAGTCATGAAGTTATCTCAGTGCCAAAAGGGCAGGATTTGTGAACCAAATGTTTCCTCGCCTAAATTAGCAACTCTAAACTTGGTTGTTTTCTTTTGTCTTTGGTGAACTCTGAGTTACATTTTATTCACGCGATATAGGCAGTGTGGCATTTGGCTGCGTTGCTTTCTTCCGTCTGATGTATTTTCTCGATCCGGTGTGTAATCCTGCCAAACAGCACCCGCATCTGCCTCGTGGCTCTGGCCAAGCCTCCGGGATTAGGCCCTGAGTGGATGTAAAACTACCAGAGTTTACAGGAAGTCTGGATCCTGGAGGCAGCCAGCGATTTACACAATTGGATTATAGTTTGGAAATACGCAAAACACATCAGAGTCTTTTCTTTATCGTGGACTGAAGCAACTGCAAGCCACCAATAACAAGATCTCACCTACAGGCAGTATCTCGTATATGTATATAAGTAGGTTTATGTAATGATTCAGAATATCTATTCACAGAGTAGCAGTTTTAAAGTTATGTGAAATAAAGCAGTAGTCATGGTGTACTTGGAAAAGTTGTGTCATGTTTTAAAATAATCAAGACAACAATACAGGTAATTTCAGAGTTACTGATAAAAAATGTCTTAGCATAATTATCTTAAAATAATATAATTTTAATACTATATTTTTTGCACTGTTACTGGCCTGGCAGACAGTCCAGGCGGAATAAATATTGATTGAGGCATGGCCAGTCCCAACCTCCCATAAAAAGCAATGAGGAAATGGTATAATTCTGTATTGTAAATTAACACAATAGTGAAATTAATAACTATGACTTAAAATTATGCTCACCAGTGTTTAATTAAGTCTCCCCTTAGTCTAAAAACAACCTGGACAATCATAAAATTACACCCATCATCTGATCATGAACATTTAAAAGTAACTATACTGGGTTAAAAGGACTGCTTTAACATTAAATATCAGCAATAAACGTCATACTCCACAAATTGTATACAGTGAAATTATTAAAATCTTATGCCATGGTAGTCTCCTCAGAATCTATGCCAAACACTGCTCACTATATCTTTTACTTTGAACTAACCAACCCAACCAATGTATTTTTACCCTGCTTATGCCGTCAAAGTATTACGTCATTGTGAGTGAATGGATTAAAAAAAACAAACAGTTAGAGCAGGTTTTAGCCGATGTTGTGACGTTGAAAATGGCGAGAGAAGAGACAGAATTCGATGCGTGTGAGCTGTGTTGGCCCTTGAGTCATTGTCACACCATTACTGCTCTGTATCCCAGGGTGACTCAGCCTATGGCATCTCAGGAAGGGACTTTGATTATGCTGCTTTTAATTTTTCATCGTCTAATGCACTGAAGACACGCAGGATACGCTCACTTGATTTTAAATGGCAGCCGGTCATGAAGCCCCCTGTGTTATTGCTATTTTAGGCCTACTGTGGATAGAGAAAAATCTTTAGTCATGCCTCTGGTAGTCGTAGTAGAATGTGTTTATACATCAGATGTTAATCAATTATTGAAATTTTAAATTGGTGATTTTAACAATATTTGATTAAACCATTTAGAGCTGGTTTAACCGTGGTATTGCAGTGGAAAGATTGTTATAAATGACATGTCATAGGTAGAAATCAACTGCTGCCAGTCTGAAAATGGGAAAAACTCAAGTTCAACGACTTTATACAAAATAATAGAATCAAGTGTATTTATTTTTTATGACAGCATTGTGTGATAAAAAGAGTGATGTTGCTACCAACCTTGGAGAAGTTGAAGTTTATGTATTATGCAAAATTGACTCTTGTGGGCTTTTTCGACATGTTAGAATGTTGTAACTTAAGTTGGATTTTGTTTCATTCACACATTTAAATAACTATTTATTATTAGTCTGTTTACATTTACAATGCTCATGATGTCCTGTTCCACTTTGTAATGTTATGAAGCGTTTTCAGGTTAATAAGCAACATGCAGTATTCATGTATTCACTCAATTGTGAGGGCATAAAGGGCATATATTGTGCTATTTTCTGATCTATTTTATAATTGTCTTCTCATCAAAAACATACCTGGAGTTGGGTTTTATTTCATTCACACATGTTTAACACACAAACCCTGGATATTTAGGCTGACTTCTTCTCTCAAACTGAAAACACTCTGGAAGTGCTCCACTGTGTTTTTAAACAACATTATAACATAGACACTGACACAGAGCATGGCGTAATATGAGCCCTATAAATGTGAATTAGCAACAGTGCTTTTTCAGCATGAGCTAATTTATATGGTATAAAAGTGGGAGCTGTTTTGTTGTACCCATATATAATTTTTCCTCACACCCCTTTTTGCTTTCTGTAATGAGGCAAAGAGCGGTCACAGATTGGTGGCATCACCATATATGTACTTGTACCGTCCCACTAAAGCCTCCGGCAGCGAAATACAGCCCGATCTGGACACGCCCCCTCCTTAACGCTAGTGCGAGTGCTAAGATTGGAGGCACTAGCACTAGCCCCTTATGTGTAGCTTGTTTCCCATCACCTTGTATAGGGAATATACAAGGTGAATATTATAAACCTTAGCTTAAATATGTATACATTTTTATATTATTTTTACATACAGATTGAGTTTATTGACTTATTATAGATCCATGGAGTATTTGAACACCTGGGCTGCCAACCATTTTGCATACTGTGGTCCAAAGAAGGAAAAAAAAAATCTTTTTTTTTTGCTGAAATTTAATTTAACAATGTAAAAGTTATTTTCTGTTAACAGAACAGAACAAAAGTTAGAACAGAAGTATTAACTCAGTGTAGTGTTACATTTATGGAAAATAATGGAAAACACATTAACAGCACAACATTGAAAAGTTTTAATTGCTACTTTAAATCCCCAATGTCACGGGTTCGTTTCACATACACAACAAAAATGATGGCGCAGTCGAAAAAACTTAAGTGGTTTCTTTTTATTTCTGCCACAGCCCAAGGTGCAATATTACAGTGAAAACAGTCCAAAAATAAAGTATTTACAGGAAAACTTACAACAGCAGCAGTCAACGTTCACCAGTGCCTACAGTTAGAGTCAGACAGACAGACTGAGCTGCGCTCTCCCCTTATATAACGCTAAGCCCCTCCCCCTGCGCTAACCAATTAACCAATCACAAGGTTTAAGGTTAAAACATAGATAAAACTATATTTATAGGCATAAACAAATTACCCCACAACATGGAAACAATTACTCAAATAACCCCTCATATGGTTATCTTTTATGAGACCCATAAACTTAAGAAAACAAAATAAACACGAATGAGCCGTAATGGTTTAGTCCGGTCACCTGACCCCCATTAGCGCGCCACCACGCGCTATTTGGGAAGTGCCCCGGTTTGGCCCCTGGACCAGAAAGCGATGGCGGCAGTGGCGTGACTGCGGTAACAGGTACGTGTGGCGCGTAGGCTTCGAGTGTGCACCCTCGAAAGCACTCGCGGGGAAAAGAGTCCGGGTATTGGGGAACAGTTAGTGTGAGTCCGCGGGAAACAGTTTAGCGGAGCTGGGCTCCGCAAAACGGTTAAGTGTTCTGCGCTCTCCGCCAGCTAATGCGCGCTCTCCTGCCAGAGAAAGCCGCGCCGGTCGGAGCATGACGGGGCATTACCGGCGCTCCGTCACACCCAAATAATCAGATAACATTCAAAAATGTTTAAAATAAATTCGAACATAAACATTCTGATTGGTTAATTCAAATGCTTTGTGACGTCACATTCTATCCCCGTATCCCCTAGCAACCGTGACAGTCAAAGCCTAAAACACACTTTAGGGGGCAGGAACACACAGTAGACACACAGTAGACACACAGTAGACACACAGTAGACACACAGTAGACACACAGTAGACACTTTCTCAAGTTTATCTTCACGCAGTCTCTCAGCGGTATGGCGAAACACAGTGAAAAAGAGCATCAGGCGAAAGCCAAAAAGCCCTTTACTGCTCCTCTGTTAAAGAAAAGTCAAAAAATGTTCAAGATTTTGCAGTCCAGGAACTTAAAGGTCCCTGTGGCTCCGCGACCGAAACCTGCCTCTGCTGTGGTCAAGGCTTCAGTCAACCTCAGTGACGAGCGTTTGGCTGAAGTCTGTCAGAGGATCAAATCCAAAGTCAGGCCTCCCACAAAACAGGCGGTACTGTTGAGTGACAACAAGGACGACCTCAAGGTACAAGGTCCTACAGAGAAACCTACTGTCTCCAAACAGCAGCCCTCAGCCCCCTCTGCTGTGAGTAAAGTGGCGTATGAACGCAGAATTTCTTCAGATGATGAAGAGGAAGGACTATCTTCTGCAAAACGTCCAACTACTGGTCCCTGTCCGCTGCAGTCCCCAGCCCCCTGGGTCAGTGCTCCAGCTCCCCGGGTAAACCCTCCAG
>JACN01143437.1:0-21095 GCA_000787155.1 Scartelaos histophorus | reverse complement strand
GTATGTTTGTGACGAGGAAACAATATTCTAACCCACAGTAGATCAGAAAATAAAGTAATCTAAGCCCTAACATGGTGATCATTTTGAGATATTTGGCCACTGTAATGTCCCTGGCTGTGAAACCGTGTGTTACAGCCAGGGCCTCAGAACTACAATGGACTAACTCTGGCATGAAATACTTGCCAACCTGTAATCTCCCTAGCAAACCGTGTCCTATGTAAGGGGCCATTAAGCACTCCAAGAATTTCACTTTCAGCTGTTTTCTATACAAATCCTTATTATCCCAATGAAATAATTGCCCACCTAATGCCCCATTTGAGTTCTTGTGTAACTTTTCTGGTGGAGGGTCCATCAAAAGCTTTTCTCCATGGAGACATTATTGCTTTGTCTGGAATGATTCGCAGTACGGCATTAAACCTTTCAATCTTCGTGGAGGCCAATCCAGACAAGTTACAAGTCAGATCTGAGGAGAGGCGACCCCGCTCACAGTCAGAATGCCTGTTTTTTAAGGTATTTTTGAGCTATATAACCACCTGTAACAGTATAAATGTAAAGCAGAGCTGTTTAATGTCACACTGTGGAACATTCCAGACAGAGCAATGACGTATCCATAGAAACAAGCAGGTGACGGACCCTCTACCCGAAAAGTTACACAATGCACCTCTCAGTTGTTTTGAGCAGTGGTAGAACGTAACAAAATAGAAGTAGTAAAGTACTGTTCTTCAGTAAAATAATTGGGTATCTGAACTTCACTTGAGTACATTTTAAGGTGGATACTTTTTACTTTTACTTGACTTTTTACTACACTGAATAGGCTAAGGGTTTATTTCTGTACATTAAAATGTACAGAAAAACAAAAAGTCACCCCAAAATTGATCAAAATTACTGCATTTGAAGGTTTACAAGGCCTCAAAATCTGTGTGACATACTGTTACGTTTCACTTCTTTTAGTACATTTATTAACAGGTACTTAAATATATATATATATGTATTTATTTATTTTTTTTTCATGTGATACTTTTACTTTTGCTTGAGTTGTTTTTTTGTTTTTGTTTTTTTTTCTCCCGTATCTGTACTTTTACTTAAGTAACAAAATCGAGCACTTCTTCTCCACTGTTTTCAAGAACTACTTTTTGACCTGGTAAACTAGTGTTCCGTTGAAAAAATGGCATTTTTATGAGACAAGATCCAAACATCTCTCCCACGGGCCCGTCATGGGAGGCTGCAGACGCCGTTTCCACACCGGGCATGACCTGTGCGCGAATGGAAAAAGGAAACACCATCACAAAGCGTCGTTTAAGAGGTGCAGGGGTCAGGAAAAGTTAGAACACGGAGTTTTTGACATTCCTGGTCAGCCGTGCCCCTAATGGCTTGTTTTGCACCTATTTTGGAAACTTCTCTTTTCTTCCTCATTGGAGCACTTTAGCGGCGAGACAAGCGAAACCACAAGTGAGACATGTATGCTACGCTAATGAACAAGTGAGGCTAACGCTACCGTCAAGAGAAAGCCCAACGTCGGGAGTCTGTGTTTTTAAGCTGACCGCAGAGCACACACCGAGTCCACATTACATCGCTAAAAGGCCACATGCTTGCAGTGCATCCGGATGTAGGATATCTGGAAGTGTCATGCAAAGCTAATAAAAAGTGAATCTGTTTTGAGTACAATAACACTTCGTAATTGACCACAAGGCTTTTAGCGGTCTACGCCTAAATGCTGTTTGATTTTTATGGACCGAACTCAGCGAGATGTTGAAATCTGAAACTGAAATCGTATTGGTTGCTGTTCTTGTTGTGAAAAAATCAGAAACTGAGTTCACACGATTCTTGGCACTTTTTGATCCTTTTGATTTTTGAAATGTTTTGTCTGTTTTTTAGAAATGTGTTAGCCGTTAAATGTTCTGTATTATGCAAATTTATTCTTGTGAAACTTTTTGTGATGTCATGAAGCAGTAGTTTTACCTTTAGCCTTTTACTTTTAGCCTAAATATACAGGATTTGTGCGTTAAACATGTGTGAATGAAACAAAATACAGCTCCAGGTGCGTTTGTGATGTGGATTCAACATTAGAACATAGAAATAACGTAATATGGTTTCTTCTTATCTCAAGCAGAAACCAGTATTTTGTTTTGGCTGACCTGCTGCATAAAGATTACACACAAAGCTTTATTTGACTGCACAGCTTTCTTATAGGTTTGTGGTTACAAAAAAAAGCTCTGCGGGGGAGGTTTTGGAAAACTTAAACTGCACAATCTGGGAAACAATAATAAAAATCACCCTTGTATACCATCCCAAAAATTTTGACTGATCTTAACAGCCTTCGGTTTCTCTAGATTCTAAACAATCCACCATGAACAAAAACAAAACATATCAGTGAATCTGTATTGGTAGTTCAGTGCAATTCAAATTACAGTTCTTAATGTCCAGATTCATTCATAATTTTTACTTTTGATTCTAAAAACGTGAATTGGAATTTTCGTTAAAAAAAAAATATAGCAAAACATTTACAATTTCCGTTCATTGCATCACCACTGGATCCCAACTAAACGCTCGCTCTGTTTACACACTGTTCCGATACGAGCGCATTCAAAGATTTTAACAATGCCTTCTGGAGTTTCATGTTTCGTTTGTTGGACGGAGAAGCCAACAGTTTGTAACTTTGCAAAATTTCCCCTTCGTCGCCATCTGTTATTTCTTGGCAAATTCCGACATGTTAGCTGGGAGGGGGTTCATTACAGCATTGCATCCAGTGTAATTACAGAAGGAGTGGCAACAGAAGCCGAAATGGTAGCAACACTGACCACAACGCTTAAGGTTGTTGGTTCAATCCCACCTATTGCTCTTGTTGTATCCTAAGGCAAGACATTTCAACTTATTTGTCTGTGTACGGTGCGTCTTGGAAACAGTTAATTGGCACAGAATGGCACCCATGTTTAGGGCAGTATTAAGTTGAAAATCTAGTCTTTAATCAGTTGGATTTAGACCCATTATTTTGTGGTAATGGTTTTGATTTCCTGCAACCTTAAAATGAATAAAATGGAATACAACTTTGGGAAGGGTTTAGCGGTGGTTCTTAAACTTTTCACACATAGTACCTCCAAAATACCGTATAGTTTAGAGTTCCCTACTCACTCCCTGGTCCATTCAGTTTTCCTACAGGCTTTCTGGAAAAAAAGAAAAACAAAATAATAATAATAATAATAATGAGATAACAAATGACCTGTAATTGTATGCAACACTGATTTCTGAATCTTTATGAACTGCTAAGTTATCAAAACAAATCTTGTGTCTTAAATGTTCGTTTTATTGCATTATGAATATTAATAAGCTCATAGCTGATTAACTTCTGAGATGTCTTTAAACTCTTCAGTATTTGAAGTTTTCTAAAAGTCTGTGGGGAAAAATGAATGGAAAATTTACTTCCAGAAGCAGAGGGAACTTCGAACTCATGATCCCTATTTCGCTCATTGTGCTGGCGAAAAGGCGAAAGTGTGGACCTGGCCACGACGACTGTAGTGATGCAGTGTTTTTTGGGGTTTTTTTTTTTTGGAGGGATGTGGTCAAGTCGGCCACGCTAACTATAAAGCGCTGTGGGAAACACGGGACTTCACCAAGTGGACCAACCGAAAGCAGGATATAAGTGACTATAACTGATTGTAAACGTAGTTATGGCTACTGAAGATCATTGTGTTTACAACAGGAACAAGCTCACGCATCACATACTGTATTTAGGCACACCTCCAAATACTGACATGTCTTTGGTTCCACTGTATAATTTATTGACAATACCTTTCCCCGGCCATTTTTCTCTTTTATCACGTTTTCTGACAGGAGTAAACTTGTCATTACACTGTACTTATGAACCTATGCAAACAAACCATCGCTGACACTCACATCACTTATTGTCTGTAATTGCCGTGGTGTGGTTTTGGGTTTTTCTTTCGGGTTCCTTCGCCACATTAAAGGCACTGTTCATCCCCAGGCGTAGTCTTATCAAATGCGTGAATGATTTCTAGCTCAATAGTCCCGCCCGGGGCCAACTTGGAATCAGCCCTTCTCACCATGGCAACGTCAACATCAAACTAACTCCTGCCAAATGCAACAGCTCACGCGCTCGTGTCCTTATCACCATTTGCTTTTGTTTATTTATTTTTTGCAGTCACTCATTTAAAACCTGACATTTCCGATTGCGCCGAATTGTCTATTTTGGACTTTCAGCCATATTACCATATTGTTCCCTCATCAAAAACGTATCTGGAGTTGTATTTTGCTTGATTCACACAAGTTAGGTAATCTCTAGCCGGCCAGCAACTATTAATCTTTATCGGCGAAGTGTTGCAAAACCAAATTTAATTTAACCGTAACTATTTTTTCATATATAAACATTTATCAACTAATACAACTTGAAAGGTGTATAATTGGTTTTCATTAATCAGGTTTGTTGATGTTATTTCTGAATAATTAGATGTAATAGCTGGACCTGGAAGTGCTCCTTTGAATTAGGCCATATGTCTGTCTTTTTCCTGTTCGCAATAGCCAAAGCTGCTTATTTGTTTTTGGTCACACTTCAGTTCCCACTAGAGTTGTCAAAGTATCGGAAAACAGATGCTAAAACCAAAGTATTGATACTGAAAAAAAACACATAAACATGACCAAACTGGGCTCTTCTTGAGTTTTTGAGTATTCTTGAACGTTATTAATACCAGTAGAACTTAAACATTGCACTGCATAACTTCGTCTTCGTCGAAGTTCGTCTGCCAGTCTCCGTGGAAATGCTGTTGCTGAAATGTCCCGTAGTATGGCATTAAACAGCTATTTCCACAAAGTCAAGCTGGTGACGCTACTAGAGCAAATCACAGGTCAGATCTGTGGATAGGTGAGCCTGCAGTCAGTAAGAACATAAGTTTTACAAGACAATAAAATCCCCTCTGATTGAATAAATGCAAGTAATGCAAGTTTAATGCAATACTGTGGAACATTTCAGGCACATTTAAAGAAAGCATGATTATTTTGCGTTGAAAATTACATTCTGTTGTCTTAAGTGTTCATTCTGGTATCGAGTATCAAATATCAAGTCAGCCTTGGCATTGAAATCTAGTTTGTTGTTTTAGTATTGTGACCACATTACTTCCTACTGTTGCCAGCAGGGGGTACCAGACGCCTAATCCAACCATTAAAATGGAAAGGAAAAAAACAAATTGCCGCAAAAGAATACATTTTTAAAAGTCCAATTTTATGAAATATGACTTAAAGCACTTAAAGGATCTGTATGTAAGGATGTGTATGTAAGGTGTAGATTTTCAGTTCCATAAATATGACCTAACAGTGTCCCCAGATACAAAGTAAACAGTTTCAAATCAAATACAGCTTTTAGTGATAACAACTCTAATGCTGATTCATTCTTACTTACAAAACCTTTGAGAATGAAGCAGCTGTTTATTTTAATTTGGTGTTTTGGTTCTTCAGATTAGAATCGGTGTTGAAATCCAGTTGGTTTCAACCTAAAATGCCTCTCTCTGATCTGAATGGTCCCTAAACCCCAGCACCACAGTATTTGTTATCCATGTACTGAGAACGATATATTGAGAAAAACTTGCATGTATTCTCGTTAAAGCTCTGACAACTTGGCTTCAGTTGTTTTTTGTTTTTCTTTTCCCATAGACTGTCTAAAGAAGCGGACTAAGAGAGTCAAAAAAAGCTCATTGAAGCTAGCGCAACACAAAAAAACGAAATAAAGACACCAGGATCATGTAGAGTCGGTTAATACGAACATTTTATGACCAAAATGATGAGGCTCACTGCAGCAGTTAGAGAGAGGGGTGACAGTTTTTCAATGTGAAGTCAATTGGAGCTGATGGAGCAGGAAGTGTGCCCATGAACACTTCCTGTTTGGAACATGGCTGCTTGTGAGTTAGCCACTTATATATATATATATAGTCTATGGTAGTACCTTTTAAAATCTATAACAGTGCAGGGTACATATAGTTCCTTTAATAAACCTAAATCAAATCTTTTCGTTTTTGTGTTCAGTAATGCTCTGTGAGTGTAGTTCCTCTCGGGGGGCCTGTCTTGAGCCTGTCTTGAGCCTGTCGTGCACATTGAAGTTATCTCTGGAGCTGACTCTTGTTTTAACAGGTGCAGTGGCAGAGCCGAGTGCGCACACTTAAAGCTAATAATCCACGCCAATTTCACCATAAAGCTGTCGCGGGAGAGGGGAAACAGCCACTTCCTCTGAGCAGGGACAGACCTCAGCTCGGCTCCTCCACAGGCTGCAGGGCGCGAGTGTGCACAACAAGAGAGGCAGCTTCGGATCCAATGTGTTAGTTGTAATTGTGGTTAAAGACGTCGCCGTAGAATGATTCTGAATATTTTGCAAGCAACGATATCAGTTTTAAATTTGGTCAAACTTCAACCATGACTAATATTTAAACAAAAACACAAACTAAATACCGCTTTGTTACATTTTTGAGTGATTAATTGATAAATATTAATATGTTTTTGTGTCATGAAAAAGTCACTCCACTTCAATTTTAAACAATTTGAACTGCAAACATTTTTTTTTTTTTTTTAGTTATTCCTCACTTTCCTTTAGGGTTTAATGAATCGTCTTAATTATTCACCATTAGCCGCATGTTTCGCAATTTCCTCAAGCCAGTTTTGCTTCAGGGTAATGCTAACAACAATTATCATCCTAACGGCACACTTTCTGATTTGCGGAGGTAAAAAAAAAACACTTTACAATAAGATGCAGATATAACACAGCTGTCTCATTTTGAGCCTATGCACTCCATGATACTTTATTATTAGGGCTCAGCGAGTTAACACGTCTTTGATTTATTTTTTTGGTGGGGGGGTATGCTGCCCAGCTGGATTTATTACATGAAAGAAAATGTGTAGAGGTTAGCTAACTTCCTGTTCCCTCTGGTCTGACAGGGGCTCTGACAGGGCCATCATGGCACCTCCTAAAAAGGCAAAAGGCAGCGTTTTAGCACTTTACAACAACAAGGGCTGATGCGTGACGGTCACTCCTCCTCCACTATCTCAACCTACACAAAATAACTGCCTTGTTGCACTTTGGCGAATACGCAACCCACTGTACTGCACGACACCGCACACTTCGATTTAACTTTTGCCCACAAACAAGAAAGTCGGCCGCTTGATCCGCACTGTCTGTAAAATCCTTCTATTGTTGCCACGATACTAGAATTTCAAACTCTATTTCAATACTAGGGACTCAATACTCTTAATCTTGGACAAAATAGTGTGATTTTCAACATTAAATCATACCACTTTCTACCTTATTTACCTTACGGTCTTCAATCTGTGTTATCCCTCAGTGTTCCAGGTAGGTTCCAAAGTAGTCCATGGGCGTATCATTGTTTTGATACAGCTCAACATCGTTCTAAATTACTGTCTTGTGAACAGGACTCTAGTATACATGCTCAAACGAGGATCTAGTTCCAGTGTTAGTTTTAATGTCTGATTTCCGACTTCCAACAGCCTTCTATACCTTTGATTCTCCGGTTGACGTAAACAGCAATGCGTCGATCATTTGTCTCGCGTAGTGAATGCTTGGAATATTAAAGCGTGTATAGACATGCGGCTGTTGACAGGTAACAATAGCTGTGAGATAAGTGCCATTTTTATCTGTACACTGTGTTATGCCAACTCACGTCATCATGTGGAGTGACTGGAGTCTGCTATAATAGTCCTCGAAGGCTGGGTCAACGAACTGAAGTGAAGGAGCTGTACCAGGGCATCTGAGTTATTGTGTGTTGGTGTGCAGGTTTAGAAGCTGAAAGGAAGTTGCATTGTTAAATATTTAGTTTTATTTATTGCTTTAACCAGAGATATCAGTTGTGTTCATTTGCCTTTTGAAAAAGTCTTCAGCGGATTAAGGTGTAACTTTTCCGGTGGAGGGTCCTGCAAATACTTCTTTACTATCTGGAATGTTTCACGTTATGGTATTAAATCTTTCTATCTTCTGAAGACCAAACCAGACCAAGTGACAGGTTAGATCTGTGGAGAGGTAGGTATTTTTGAGCTATAAAACCCCCTGTAATTGAATAAATGTATGGTTGACCTGTTTAACATTCCAAGAAGAGCAGTGACATATCCATAGAAACAAGCAGGTGACGGACACTACACCAGAAACATTACAGTAGTAATAGCAGTAATATTTACAAAAGCCAATTTTGGAAGTTCTTTGCTTCTATCAAAATATTATTCCATCTCTTCTTGATAAAATCTACTGTACATTATTGACATTGCTAAAATCTCTAGAAAGTGGCAACAAAAAAAAAATCGTTTTTTGCCAATCTTTCAAAACGGTGAGATCGTTTTTTTCCTATTGAACTCTTCTTTATTTGTATTCATGTACACTGACAGTCATTAAGAATCGCGTGAAATCCTTCAGCCAGTCAGCTTGTCAAACTTTGCTCTTAGGGGCAAAACTGAATCTTGAATACTGTTGTTGTGTCCTTGGGCAAAACACCACCCACTTTGCTTGTAGTGTTGGAAGTACACAGGCATTTGAATAAGAGGAGCTTGTGAGAACCAGTGTGGGACAACAGAAGGAAATTGGTTCATGGCTTCAATCCAGCACCATTCCAACATTTATCCTCATTAACATGCTCAGTCAAAAAATCTGTTCATAAAAGGTTCTTGATTTGAGATTGCATTGCGTAACTTTTCTGGTGGAATGCCCATCACCTGCTTGTTTCTATGGATATGTCATTGCTCACAGTAAAGTTTCACAGTATGACATTAAATTTATTCAAATACAGGTGGTTCCACAGCTTAAAAATACCTAGAAAAACAGGCATTCTGACTGTGAGCAGGGTCGCCTCTTCACAGATCTGACCTGTAACTTGGTCTAGTTTGGTCTCCATGAAGATAGAAAGTTTTAACGCCATACTGTGAAATATTCCAGACAAAGCAATAACATTTCCATGGAGAAAAACATTTGACAGACTACCCACCAGAAAAGTTACACAACGCACTAGATCGATGCCAAATTCTCAAAAAAAATATTTAAAATGACATTAAATTATACTTTTAATCACCTTCACTCCGTGGTTTGTTTTGCAGTGTTGATGCTGGCAGTGAAGGAAAGCTAATGCGCTAACTACAGAAACAACATTTGAACTTTGACAAATGGATCTCATATTTCATCCACTAAACTGTATTTATCAGGCCTTGATTATGATTGAGTAGACTAGTTTATTATTTTACTGGATTATGAACTTTCTGGCTGTAGGAAAATTCAAGATTTGCTTTGGGATTTAAAGGTGCATTGAGTAACTTTTCTAGTGGAGGGTCTGTCACCTGTTTGTCTCCATGTAGATGTTATCGAGCAACAGAAACACCTGTAATGAATAAACACTTTTGAATTGTTTCAAACTGAAAACTCCATTTCGTCTTGTGATGTCATACGGTAATACAGAAAGTGCTCCATTGTGTGTTTGAATTTAGAAACTAAAAAAAAAGTGATTTGGATAATTTCAACCCTTGAATTGCCAATCTCTACTGAACAAAAGGTAAAACGTAGCTGTTAACTTTAAAACTACCGCTTCATGACAGCATTTTGAGCTTTGGAGACAGACAAATAATAAAGGATTACTCAGGCTATGTTTATATGATGATGGTCTGAGCAGAAGACGCAAAAGTGGCGTAGTGTCTTCACTTTTTATTCCGTGTTTAGATGAGTGTTTTCTGGAGGAAATCTGCGTCTATACGCTAACGCAAAATAGTGTGGAATTCAACTGTGATACACTATTGTACTGTCTGTATGTGATGTAACCGTGTTCACGACGTGAGCAGATCTGACCAGAGTTTTGCGTCTTGGGCATTGTCGACGGAAACGTTACGGCGGAGCTTGTTCAATTTTTCCACTCTGGAGGGTCGTTTCAGATTTCTGCGTTATTAAGCCCTCAATACGCTGTCATCGTCTAAACGAAGGGCACTTCTGATAGAATATTTTGTCATTTTTACCCGCAAGCATTCTTGTGTAAACAGGCCCTCAGACATATTTGAATGAAATGAAACGGAACTCCGGGTCTGTTGCTAAGATGGTAGCAGCATTCCAACTTTACCTAAAGGTGCATTGCATAACTTTTCTGGTGGAAGATCCATCAAATGCTTTTCTCCATGGAGATGTTATTGCTTTGTCTGGAATGTTTCGCAGTATGACATTAAACCTTTCTATCTTTATGGAGACCAAACCAGAAGTTACAGGTCAAATCTGTGGAGATCCAACCCCACTCTGTCAGAATTTGTTTTTCTTCGTATCTTTGAGCTATAAAACCACCTGTAATTGAATAAATGCAAACTAGAGCTGTTTAAAGTCATACTGTGAAACATCCCAAGCAGAGCAATGACATATCCATAGCAACAAGCAGGACGACGGACTCCCAACCAGAAAGTTCCTCAGCGCACCTTTGCATTTCACAAGAGTCCATTTTGCCACCCGTATTTTTTTCCACATTCCAGCAGAAGACCAGCGCCCATTCTACATTCACACGCTCTTCACCCACTTGTAACATGTATGCAAACCTTCAAAGGCCAGTACATGTTAGGTCACCACTCTTCAAAAACCAGGGGCGTGTGTGTGTTTGTGTGTGTGTGTACCATTAGCTCCTTTCACTTCTCAGAATAAAAGACGAAAAAATGCATCACGCTTTTTATCCCCTTGTGCTCCGCTAAATAGATTGTTGGCAAATACAAGCTGTGTTGACAGGAGCAGAGCGTCCGGTCCTGTCACGGCTTGTACCCTGCCGAGGCTCCTTCAAACGGGCCGCAGACTGTTGCTACCGGCGGTTAGCACAAACACTAGCTAGCGCACGGACGTGGTATCAAAGAGGGGGGAGTGCACGCTGTGTTTGAACAGGTGATTCCCATTTACACCGGCTGACCTGCTTGGCTTTGTGCCTCTGTGGAGAGACTCAGTGACAGGAGTCGATCACGCACACGAGCAGTTTATGGGCAGGGGCAGTGGCAGGGGCAGGGGCAGGGGCAGGGGCAGGGGCAGGGTAGGTGTGGTACTGGGGGTATTGGTGTTTTTTCATTAATTACTGTAGCACCGTGTTTGTATTGAGTTTGTAGGCTTCGAAAATTGCCATCAAAGGGAAACATACCGATAAAATACAATACCTAACTCAGAATAACTTCAGTTCAAATTATGGAAATACATTCCTGTAGTCTTGAGTGATGTAGGAATGTTTCAAGACTTTTCTGAATGGTCAAAATAGATTTAGATTTAGATTTTTTCAGTTAATTACCAAAACCTGTCAGAAGTAAAATAATATATGTACACAATTAAAAAGCTATTCTACACTTTTGAAATGAAATGTACTCCACAGAGGGTCCATTGGCTTGCCACCATGAAGATGTTATTGCTTTGTCAGTTTAATTCCATATAGTCGAACATCGTTAATTTATTTTATTTTACATTATGTGTTTGTATTGCTCAAAATACAATGAAAAACACTAACTGTGAGCAGGCTTGCTTCTCCACTGATTTAATATGTAATGTGGCCTGGTGGCATCATTGGCTTGTTTCCATGGGGATAAAAACATGTATTGCCCTAGTATAACGTAATTCAGCCAGTTTGCAGAGGTCTAAAAGTTCTTCTAACAAATATACAAACAATAGCATGTTCTGCTCACTTTTTGATTCTCAGACAGTAAGATTTTTTTTTTCATTAGACACAGACGACACACAGCATTCCCGTTTTGACCATAAGAGCTAATTTTTTTCTGTAAAGTCAGCTCGGGACTCTTATCAAGCTCCACTTTCAATATCTTAATTTCTTCCAGTATCCCGTAGTTCTAGTCGTACTAGAATCACAATCATGACCCCATTCCCAACCATTTTGCTAAAGCTGACCTATTCATCTCCTCTGTTCCACCGCCCCTTCCTGTTATCTGTATGTAGACTGGAGCCTGGTCCCTGAGTGGAGCCTGAGTGGAACAAATGCTCCAGTGAAATTAGTCTGGGGAGAGTGTGACGGCTCTCCTCACAGACTAGAGGTGATTGCGTGGTCCTCCCTCAGGTCAACATACGATCAGAGCCATTTCCTCTGTGATATTTCACCTGGGCTCTCGCAACGAACGCACTTAAGAACGCCAGAGTTTACTTTTAGCACAAAGAAGTCAACTTTATTGGATCCACAGAGTTTGGTGTTGACAGTTTAAAGATGTACCTGATTTTTACTGTCTTAGAATACTTGAAAAACAGAATGTGTACATTTTAAAACGTCTTCCTTGCATCTTGGCATTTTTCACAACTTATAGAGTGAAGTTTACAGTCATGGCAACACTAACAATTAGCATGCTAACAGCACGCGGGTGTTACTTTGGTTTTTGGACGATAAAATACTTTATTTCTCAACCATGAACTGTATAAAGAAGTGGACTGAGCGAGTGTGACATCACCCATGAAGCTCATTCGAAACTTTTGGCCCTAAGAGCTGCGTTCACAATATAAATTGGCCACAGTCTCGTCTCCATGGAGATGTTATTGCTTTATGCTTGTCTATTGTGCAATTATTCAATTACAAGTGATTTTTTAATGCAGTATCTTGCATTATTACTGTGAGGGGGAGCGGCTTTCCTCGGATATTACGTTATTTCACTGTCTGTAGAAATAATATAAATAAATAAATAATGCCATACTGTGGAAAATTCCAGGCTAAGTAATATCACCTTCACGGAGACGAGCATATGGCAGACCCTTGCAGTTTTAAACCATAATAATGACTCAGCACTTTCAAACTTCAAATTCAAAATGGGAAACCTCCAACCAGACCCCCTTCACCCAGCGCCCCTCACCAGGACCAGGCGCTGTTCCCTGAGATGGTAATTACCCATGAGCCCCTGGTCCCGGTGTGATCTATTAAAGGCCCAGAGTCATTTCCCTAATCAGTGCTGCGGGGTCTGGCTCCTGGTGGGCTCTTGTGTTCTGTGTCAGACCTACTCACTTTGATGTACTTGCTGTCAGCCAATCAGCAGCTGCCGTTCAGCCCGTGTCATCACCTCCACATTTGATTTGGGTTACGGAGACTGGAGGTTTGGGCTGGTTATGGTTTAGTCACAATTATGATTTGAACATGGACAGTGTCACCAAAATGTTTAAGATTTGTTCAGTTCGATTTTCTTCTTTCAGTCTATTTTAAAAACATTCATCAGCATTAAAGCTGCACCACGTAACTTTACTGGAGTAACTTTAGTGGAGTAACTTTAGTGTCTCCTGGATGTTATTCCTTTGCATGCAATGTTTCACAGTATGGTATTTAACTTCTCTATTTCCATGGAGACGCTAGGTGACACTACCAAGTCAAGTTACAGGTCAACTCTACGGAGGGGTGAGCTCACTTATAGTAAGAACACATTCTTGTGTTTTTGAGCCGTAAATACACGTGTAATTGAATAAGTGCAAGAGAGATTTCATGCTATACTGTGGAACATTCAGGCAAAGCAGTAACATCTCTATGGAAACCAGCACCCTCCACTAGAAAAGTTAGTCTGTGCATCTTTACCATTTGAGGGAAAAGTGAAATATGAACAGTCTTGTGGTCGCAGTTTTACATGAATGTGTTTTTTGTATTGTGTACTCTTCAACCAAGCTAAAATGACATGTGCAGTTAGTGTCAGTTGTAGGACCTCACAGATCTTCTGCTTTGTTTGTTCCAGAATCGATTGGATGGCTTCTGGAAGTCTGTGGCCAACGCTGTGCCCCGGGAGCCCAGTGAGATGAGGATTCTCAACCCGTACTTCATCCAGGAGGCAGCCTTCCAGTTCATCGGGCTGCCCTTCAACAACGGCCTCATGGGCAAAGGGGTGAGAAACTCTGCTTTATATATACTGGCATTTTCAGCTTCTGCCCATTTTATACACACTGGCTTTTTCAACTTCTGTCCATCAACTCACAAAACACGTCACCAAAACACGTCACTTCAACCAGGAAAGACAAAAACAAACCAATGAGTGGTGCATGAATTTGAGTTTACTGAATGGATCAGCACTGGAGCCCAGGAGGTAGAGATGTTTAGAATGCTGCACAGTCTATTCACTTTTAGTGTGTTACTTGAACATGAACACATGTGTTTACCTCAACCTCATTTTTGTTCTGAAATAATTAAAAATCGACTCCCAAGGCTAGGGCCAACCACTGGCCCGATGAAGGTCTAGCTGTAGAAATGTCATTGTAAATAAAGTTCACTTTTTGCAAGTTAGACTTGCGGGAGTCTTTCTCTTTTTGATTTTGACACATTATGCACAGCCTCTCCAACACACCTGGCTTCAGAAATACAATGTGCGAAGCAACCTCTTTATCTTAAGATATTCTGAAATAATTCCAAGTGGTTTCTTCCAAGTGTTTGGAAATGCTCTTGGTTTGTCATACTCATAGTGATCGATGCAACTAACATGTAAACAGTAAAACCTATTTTTGTAAATTTTTTTGGTTTTTCTTATCAAATACTCAAAACGTTAACTTTTGTTTGGTTGTATTCATTGAGAGTAGGGGCAGTGTTTGGAGATGCTTTATTGTTTTAAGTGCCAGGACACTCTCCTCTGCTGCTCCATGTTCAGTGTGTTCAGTGTGTTGCCCTCCTCTCTCCTCTGCTCCTCCAGAGTTCTCTCTTCTGATTGGTTGAGTGATGCTGCTGTCTTTTATATAAGAAGATCTCTATGTTTTAGAGCCTGTATACTACAGATGACAATTACAATGATCAAAATAGGACTATAATTATTTTTTTTACAGTTCATTGTAGTCCCAATTATTCGATTAATCGTTCCAGACTTAGTTGAATCTGCTACATTTTTGTTTTGTAGAACGTAGTAATTTACATACCGATTTAGCCGAACCCTGTCTCAACCCTGTCTCAACCCTGTTGTATCTCCATGTTTGGAACTTCTATACGTGATCGTTGTGCACCTACACCAAAATGGTATTCATCCTTACCCTAAACAACAAATACAAATATCTTCTCAGTGGAGGTCAAATCTGTGAAAAAATAACTTCCTCTGATCCTATTTTGTCATTATTAGTGAGCGAGGAAAACACAAAAGCAGCTAACATCACCGTCCCTCAGGCTAATTTACCTAATCAGGCCTGTTCCAGCTCAGACAACAGCCGACCGGACCCCAGCCATTTACCATAATTGATGAAAGAAAGAAAAGAAAAGGGAAAAAAAAAGAAACGTGTGGACCAGAGAGCGCGTTGTCTGCAGTTATTGACAGGCCTTTCCTGTGCTTTCACGAGGGAGGGAGTGTCTCTAATCTCTACCTCTGTAATCTTCGTTGTTACTTTCTCCTGTCGGATAATGCGCTGTGGTTTTGAAGGCTTTTTGGAGCTAGGTGCAGCATACCTGAGCAGTTTGGCAGTAATTACAAGGTGGGAGGGACGGGCTCAGCTAAGTGGAGCGGAAAAGTGTTGTTTAAACTAGGCTGATCCGTAAGTATTTTCTTATATCTAAGCATTATTGCACACAAGGACAAATGCAGTATAGTATAGTGCAGTTGTGTCTCATCCTGTCGGGACATTAAGCAGCCAGACTAAAGCTTTGGCCCTTTTACCAGAAGAGACTGGTTTGTGTTTTGGCATAAACTTTAATTCATAATCTCCAAATTAATTTTTCCAGATGGGAATTTATCTTGGAGAGAGAAAAGTACACTTAAGGCAAAGAACATGAGACATTAGACTAATACATGTAAAAACACAATCTCCATAAATCACCACCGCTCTGGATTATGGCTTGAATCCAGGAGGTTCACTGATGTAAGGAAGTAGTTTTTATACTTTTCTGGTATCTTTCTAACTCTTTTTTGGAACCGTACACTGTATATAAATGGACACAGCTAATGCGCTAGTCTCTGCGTTCCAAAAAGGAAGTTCGCATGAGGGCTCCTATTGACCCCAGCTCTCATTGACTTACATTGGATAACTGTGTCCCCTCTCTCTGTAACGTCTGCTTTGAACCTCATCATTTTGGTCTAAAAAGTTTCACTTCTTTATACAGTCTATGGTTGGAACCCCATAGCGAAGTACAGATGCAGCAACAAACTTCTAGAGCACAAAATATTGACTTTTAGAGACCATGAACTAATATTATCTGTGTTTCAGCATCACGATCAGCCCATATTTTTGCATAATGTAGGAGTAATCACTAGGAATGGGAATTGATATGATCTTACTGATACCAATATAGCATAATCAATTCTTCAATCCAGTTCCTTTACAATTTCTTATAAATTCCTGGTAAATATACAATAATATGTGACGTGCACTTGCAGGTCATAGGCGTCACAAGATTTAAAACTTACTAAGGTAACAGGGAGCTACTGAAAGCTCTGAATGTTCCTTTTGCTCATGCGTAGGGAACATTCAATGCCTTCAGCGTCACCCTCTGGTGGCCAGGAGGAGTGAACTTTTCTTGACAGTGAAAGAGAAAGTAAAGAGCGCTGTGACAGGACTTAAATGTATAAATATATAGTGGCCCAAAGGAGCGTTAAGAGAAGAGACATAAGTTTCCAGTGCGTTGCTAAAAATAGAACCAGTTTTCAAGTAGAACAAGCTCTCGATTCCCATCTGCAGTTTTTACATGACAGGTTTTTGCTGCTTGTTTAAATTTCCTCGCCCTCCTGATCCGGCTCTCTGTTAACTCGCTCCATTTGCTCGTAACAACATGTAGCGCACCCCCCCTCGTATCGGAGCAGACTTGCGGTAATTGCGGGTCACCAAACTACACCAGGACCCCAAAACCTCTGCGTCTGCCCCTCTCTGCCTCATGCGCCTGTAATTGCCCCTCCTGTGTGTTCTGCTGATGACTTCGACGGAGAATATTGGTTCGAAAATGGCCCAAAACGATGTGGACTACCTATACCCCCTCTCCCTTTCTCCCGCCTCCCTCCCACCTCCTCTAAGCCCACGGAATCAACTACCCCCAGAACATGTGCGCAACATATGGCCAAGCTGGTCATTCAGTCTACTTCAAAATTAGCTGTATGATTTGACACTTTCCACCATCAACACTGCGTCAGTTAATGTATATGTTTATGAAAAATTATATTGCTTATATTTGTTGTAAGCATGTGGCTTCATCTAGTCCCGTTCACGGTAGGGGGTTGGCCATCTGCGAGCTCCCCCCAGGGTCTCCAAATCACGCTAATGGTTTTAATAAGGCCTCCCTACGCTCCTCCTTTCTTCTTTCTTTCATTCGTTCTTTTTTTTTTTCTCTTTCGTGTCCATGCCCGGGGCGGTAAGGAAGCGCAGTTTAACCCCACGGAGCCCAGTTGAAACTTCGAGGTAATACTTAATCACCAAGTGTTCAGAGTCAGTTAGCCGCAGTCAGGCAGAACAAAGCCGGCGGGTCAAATGCAGCAGAGGGGGACCCGTGCAGGAGGAACTGGTGTCAGAATGGATAAACAGACTAGGTATGGTGGGACAAAACACAGTGTAAACACGAGACTGGGTCAGCTCTGGAGGATAATGGCAATTAACCTTGACCAAATAGCCGGGAGGTGTAGTAGAAGCATTTTGAAGTTGCTGTGTTATGTGCGTTATGGTCGGGTTCGAAGAAACTTTTACTTAGCGTGGAATTAATTGGGAAGTTGTGGATTGGCCTGTCTTGATAACACATTTTGAAGCATGATATATTGCTACTTGGATATACAATAATTAGCCTTAGGAGTCAGTTATTCAACCCTCTACATCTCCAATTTTATGGGATTGCCACAAAATACCCACAATCTCCCACTTTTACAAAGAAAATGTACGCATAATAAATATTAAGCCTCAAAATATGTTGTTTTATATATGATAATGATGAATGATAAGTCGATATAGTGATTATCGTGACAGGCCTAGCTGTGGGAGTAGTGCTGGGAAGTACTAGTATACTTCCACAATGGTGGCTACTTGTTTGTCAGTTCCTCATATCGTCAGATCTCGAATACTACCCGAGACTGAACCTGCTTAGTGTTTTTAGTATCAAATGTGCCAAAGTGGGATGCCAGTGGGTGTAGTGGAAGCCGTTGATGTGTCCTTAGGCAAGACATTTAATACAATTGAATTTTTAGCTGTATTTTAAATGTTACTTGGGTAATTTTATGAAGTACCTGTACAACCTGCTGTCATTTTGAACTACAAATAATAAGTAGCTAAATCTGGTTTGTGCATTGCAACTATTGTGCAATGTAATAAATAAAAAATAAACAATACCATCAATCACTCACTTACTTGCACCACCGCAGTTATACATGGGTATATACTTTATATACTTTATAAATAAAGTTATAAATGGGTGAAGTTTTTTGCCCAGGGAAAACAACAGTATACACTAGTGTCTCTCCGTTGCCCATTTGCAGTCCTGGCTTAGTCCGAGTTTAGACATAGATAAAGTTACTCCTTATGTAGTCCAGGTCAAAGGTCCTATGTTACACAAAGTTGATTCTTGTTAGTATTTATTGTACAAAAGAAGAAAGAGAAACTCCCATTTTTTTTTTATTTCAGTGCAGTGAAACTGTCCACATCTCCAAAGTTCCAAATGCTCTGTTCCACCTTGCAATGTTATGTAGTGGTAGTTTTTTAAGTTAACATTTGTCTTTTACTTTTAGTTCAGTAGAGATTAGCACTTCTACAGCTGAAATGATCCAAATGATTCTAGTGAAGGAAAGTTTAAAATCACATTGGAACACTTCCTGTATTACCAGATGACATCACAAGGCAGAACAAAGTGTTTTCACAGTGTTTTTTGAGAGATGAACTCGGCCTAAATATGCAGGATTTGTGTGTTAAACATGTCTGAATGAAACAAAACAGCAAAAATAGAGTAATATCAGCCGTTTAATGCCTGTTTAGTTCTAATTTAGGTTATGAGAGTTTGCTAACATTAGAGACTTTAATCCGGTGTATGTGAACGCAGCCTCAGCCTATTCACCGCCTTGTCTCACTCTGAGCCCTTAAGACCTCTGTATTTAAACTGGCCAAGAGCACCATTGGCTACTTGTCCTCTGTGTTGTTGAGCTTGGAATCAAACCATCGCTTTATCTTAATTAAGACCTGGACAAAGCTTTACAAATGTTCCCGGGGTCCCGTCCAGTTTCTCGCGGCCTATTTTTGGTTTATCTGTCCAATCATTCGGTCTTCATTACGAGATGCTAAAAGACCCAATAATAACAGCAGCGGTCTTTTGTGTGTTTACTCCAGAACATTCCGACGCTGGGGACGGTTGCTATAACGATGGCGCTCCACAACTGCGACGAGGTGGCAGTGGCGGGCTTCGGCTACGACATGAGCATGCCCCAGGCACCCCTGCACTATTACGAGGCTGTCAAGATGTCCGCCATTAAAGAGGTGGGTATCTAAAGCTGTGGGAAACTGGTGTGCATCTATGTAAAAGAGAACTGGGCATATCCAAGGGGTCCCATTACCACATATGGGGTCCCAAGGTTGAATTATATTTTTTTATTTAAGATTTATTTAAAGGTACATTCTAGGGTGCAATCGACAAAAGAATTTCTTGGTCGACTAAAAAGGTGGGATAGCAAAAGCTTCCAAAACTATTATGTTACCTTTGTGTATTTGACCCAAACACTGCACTCACAAGACACCTGCATGGAGTTCATGGAAAAACTACTATTTATACAGAAAAAAAAGTAAACTATGTATTTACAAGAAGACAGATTAAACTTGAGAATTATGAGTTTCAAGGTGCATTATGTAACTTTTTAGTTGGGGATCCGTCAACTTCTTCTTTCTACAGATATGTGATTGCTTTGCCTGGAGTGTTCCACAGTATGACATTAGATTTATTTAAAGGTAAGGTACAGCTCAAAAATACCCAGAAAAGCAGACATTCTTACTTGCCTCCAGACAGATCTGACCTGTAACTTCTCTTCGTCTGGTTTGGTCTCGGTGATGAAGATAGAAAGGTTTAATATGATACTGTGAAACATCTCCAAGAAAAGCATTTGACGGATCCTCCACCAGAAATGTTACATAATTCACCTTTAAAGTTGTTTTTAAATGTGCTATATAAATAAACTTAAATTGAATATTATTGCATTGCCTGGAATTCTCCATGGTATCATATTACATTTCAGCATTTTGCACAAGGCCTCCCAAAAACTAGAAACACCCCTGCTTCTGTTAACATTGTAAAAAATCATTGAATTGTGGGAAATTGGTTTCACTCCAGTTAATCAGCTCTAAATCTTATTGTCTAAACCCCAAAGTCTAATTGCTGTTACTGACAGGCGTGTTCTGGCCTCAGACTGCAGCCCCCACAGCCCCGGTGCTGCTGCTGCTGCTGCAAACATGAGGGTCTGGACAAGCAGGGACCACTCCTGTGCAGCTGGGCCCCGGCCAAACTCCATCAGACCCTACACAAAGATCCACTATGGAAGCGCATGGTCTGGGTTTGGGGAATTATAGGCCCTTTACCTGATTTTTACTGGCTTGAAAAAAACTTTAAAAACAGAACAAATTATTTCTCAGCTTGCAAACGCATTCCAAGGATTGTAATTATTCACTATGATGGCAACTCTCAGAGGCCAGTGCAGAGTTTTGCAATCATGGTAAAGCTAACAACAACAACCAGTATTTTAACAACGCACCAATGCTACTTCCTGGGTCACAGTAGATTTTAAAAAAGCTTTGTAATTAGTTGCAGACAGTGGCCTAATTTTGACATTATGAGCTGCTATATATAATGCAATATACCTCATTGAGCAAGATTTTATTTCTTTATTTTTGCGTAGTACCTTGGGATGCATTATCTTTGTTTTTAAAGCATCCTTAGTAAATTACACTTAGCAAAAGTTAATAAAGTTTACTTTATTCCATGAAACATTAAGCATTCAATTATTAATAATATGTAATAATTAAAGGTTCACTGTGTAACTTTTCTGGTCGGGGGAGTCTGCAGCCTACTTGAGATTTTATTGTTTTGCCTGAAATGTTCCACAGTTGGCGTTAAACATATCTCTTGCATATGTTGCATTTCAAATATTCTTATTGCTAAAAAAAAATAATAATACTATAATAAAAGTCATTTTATTTTTATTTTATTTAATTATTGTTTTGTTTGTTTTTT
>KN499494.1:10248-24034 GCA_000787155.1 Scartelaos histophorus | reverse complement strand
TGGAGCATGCTGCCCTGCCTGGGCCCCCCCCGGAGCATGCTGCTCCGACTGGGCCCCTCCGGTCTTACCCGGGGAAGGCACAATTTGCCTGGGTAGAGGGCAAATTGCAAGAGGAACCAAGCATTGGTTCCTCCAGCTGGCAGCCCGGAGGACGAGCAGCTCACAGGACGAGCAGCTCAACGGCGGAGCAGATCGCAAGAGGAACCAAGCATTGGTTCCTACAGCTTGCAGCCTGCAGGACGAGCAGCTCACAGGACGAGCAGCTCGAAGGTGGAGCAGATCGCAGGAGGAAGCAAGCATTGGTTCTTTCAGCTTGCAGCCCGCAGGACGAGCAGCTCCCAAGATGAGCAGCTCGTCGGCGGAGCAGATTGCTGGAGGAAGCAAACATCGGTTCCTTCAGCTTGCAGCATGCAGGACGAGCAGCTCGACGGCGGAGCAGATTGCAGGAGGAAGCAAGCATTGGTTCCTTCAGCTTGCAGCCCGCATGACGAGCAGCTCACAGGACGAGCAGCTCGACGGTGGAGCAGATCGCAAGAGGAACCAAGCTTTGGTTCCTCTAGCTCGCAGCCCGCAGGACGAGCAGAACTAGACATTGCAAGCTGCGGGCTTGCAATGTGATGATGTCACAAGACAAGTGATGATGTCACAAAGGTGAATGCGTTAATCAAAGGTCAAAACTGAACTCAAAGGAAACAGAGATAAGGTCTGCATGCAAAACACTTGTATCCACTTATCTTTGGTAAGTTCATTTACCAAGGTGGATAAGCAGCCCACAGGACTAGCAGCTCGCAGGACAAGCAGACCGCAGCAGGAAACAAGCATTGGTTCCTCAAGCTCGCAGCTTGCAGGACGAGCAGCTCGTAGGAAGAACCAAGCATTGGTTACCCCAGCTCGCAATACATGGTTCATCAAGCCCGCAGCTTGCAGGACGAGCAGCTCGTCGGCGAAGCAGATCGCAGGAGGAAGCAAGCATTGGTTCCTCCAGCTTGCAGCCCGCAGGACGAGTACCCTGCAGGACGAGCAGCTCACAGGACGATCAGCTCCAAGGCGGAGCAGATGGCAAGAGGAACCAAGCATTGGTTCCTCCAGCTTGCAGCCGATGGACGAGCAGCCTGCAGGACGATCAGCTCACAGGACGAGCCTGTTCGACGGCGGAGCAGATCGCAAGAGGACCCAATGCTTGTTTCCTCCTGCGGTCTGCTCATCCTTCGAGCTGCTCATCCTGCCGGCTGCTCGTCCTCCATGGCTATTAAACTTGCCAAAGATAAGTGGATACAAGTGTTTTGCATGCAGACCTTATCTCTGTTTCCTTTGAGTTCAGTTTTGACCTTTGATTAACGCATTCACCTTTGTGACATCATCACTTGTCTCCCGTAGCAATCACCAGCCAATGGGATGGAACATTCCGCGTTCACGTGATAACTTTCTAGAATCGCTAAACACTGAGCTGGAGGACAGGTCTGAAATCTATGGTAGACAATCATGTATTTCCATTTTAGTATTCAGCTTTTACAAATGATTCTTTATTTACAATTCACAATTTTCCAATAAAATATGTTTTAATCATCCACGTTCGATCGACACTTTTACAATAACGAAAAAAAAAAGAACGAAGAGCTTTTGGTTCAACGGACCGTTTGGTGCGCTCCAACTGCTGTCGGTGTGAAAACACCAGTGGCTAAAGCAACAAGAGGATGGAGAATGCTGTATGACCAAGGAATTGGAGCAGATGAAACATCAGCTGCAAGACAAACAGAACCAGTGGTTGAAGGAGAACAGCTTCTTGAAAAAGCTATTCCAAAAGCACAAACACTATGAAATGATAGATTTATTGTCTCTTATCCATCAGAAGGTGATTGAAAATCTACAGGAGATGGCTTTTAAGTGGAAGCCATGTAGTGAGGAGGACGGCCAAATTGCTCTATGTGAAAGATGACATTGTACTGTCAAATATTGTATTTTTTGTAGTATCAAAATACACAACAGATGTATGCAGTTCCAGTTGAATAGTCAATCCTCAATGACTTTGTATGTCTGGACCTCAGACTGTATAAAGAACAGGAGGGTGGGAGTGTGACGTCACCCATAGCGTTCATCTCTAGTCAAATGAAGCTCATGAGGCTAGAAGTTATCAATACAAATTTGGAGCAGAGATTCATTTAAGGAATTTATTTACAGATAATATAGTAAAATAAAAACACCAGGATGTAGAGAGGGTTAATATGTCGATTTTAAGACCAAAATGAGGACACTGAAAGCAGCATTTACAGAGAAAGATGAGATGTTCTTCAATACAAAGTGAATTGGAGGCCAAGTCGATGGAGCCAGAAGCTCCCCCATGGTCACTTCCTTATTCTCCTTGAAAAGATCAAAGACATTGTGAACCTAACTGAAGGCACTGCTCTGTTAGAAGCTCTGTTGTTCAATTTCGATTTATCTGAGGTTTTTTTTTTTAACACAATCTGGCCAGAAAGAGCTGATTTGGTTGGAACTACAACAGGAAAGATAATTTGTGCTGTTAAATGTGTTGTTTAAATCCATTATATACTATATATATTTTTTCTAGAATTGTCAGGCAATGTTAAAGCTTTTTGGTCAGTGTTTGCTAATGTGTGTATTGTATCACCACAGAAACTGCTGAACATTTCGCCAGTAAATATGCATCACAGAACACCGCCAGCGTCACTGCTATCAGTATCAGCATTCAAGAGGGAAAGTTCTGAAAAGAGATGTTGCAGAGCAGTTGTGCAGAGTACAGGCTGCATCGCCACAGATGGGTAATGATCCATGATAATGCACAAACAGCAGAAAACACCACTGCTCACCACATTTAGAGAGATCATCAAAGACTATTTTGTCCAAATGAATGTCAACTTAAATTAAAAGAATTGGCAGATTCTTCAAAATAAAATGGCACTTGTCTGAAACAGGTGAAAATCTATTAGTGAATCCTTATCCAGCACAATGCTCCATCCACCCATCATCCACCATCTAGCTGAAAAGTTATCGACAATAAAATACAATACAAGAGGCATTTTTTTTCTTAGACAGTGTGGGGAAACATGACACAGTTATTGGATAATATCCAAATACAATTTTTCTTTTCCCTGCAAGCGAACTTGAAATTATAACTTTTATTACTTTGACTATAGTTAAAGATGTGATAAATTACATTATTATACCATTGATAAATATTTTAAATCTATAATTTCTAAAGGGGTCATTCCCAGTCAACAGGAAAATTGCAGACTTAATTCTACAGTACAAAAGTAGAGATAGACATGTGCTCACTAATTATAGACCAGTGTCTTTACTCTCAATTTTTTTTTAATTCTCATTTCAATAATTTTTAAATACACCTGAAATAATGAATAAGAGTCAGTTTGGGTTCAGATGTAAAAGTTCAACAACAATGGCACATGTGGATGCTGTGGACGAGATAACCAATGCACTAGATAGTAAAAAGTATGTTGTGGGTTTTTTATTGAGCTAAAGAAAGCTTTTGACACTCTAAACCACTCCATACTACTCAAAAAACATAAACTGTACAGCATAAGGGGCATTGCACTAAACTGGATTGAAAGCTACCTGAATGGAAGACAACAGTTGATACTTGAGGCACACCAAGATCGTTTTGATGTTATACACACAGACACATTGCTTTCTTAAGGCCAGATAAGGTTGTAATCAGTTTAAGGTTATTTCTGATAGATTGAAGTATGTGAGCTTTTGTAGTAACGTGATGGTTCACAGTGTCAAATGCTTTTGTTAGATTGATAAACATTGTGCCAACAACACTGCCAGCATCAACACTGGACTTGATGTTTTCAACATAGAGCAGTCTCTGTGGAATGGTGTTTGCGAAAGGCAAATTGCATTGGGTTTAGATTATAAGGGCTTGTATTTAAATGCCCAGTTTGTAGCTCTGTGACCCACTTTTCAGCTACTTTTGAAATTACTGGTAAAATGTTGATTGGCCTATAGTTATTTGTTAAAGTGGGGTCCCCCTGTTTGAAGATTGGCGCAATGACTCTAACCTTCCAGGGACTTAGAAAAACACCTTCTTGGAGAGACTTATTGATAATATTAGTGATTGGCATAAGAAGTGATTGCTTATGATATTTAAAAAAAATGGTGTCCACACTGAATGCATCTTTAGCTCTTGAATTCTTGAGACTGCAAATGATCCTATCCACAGTAGATTCAGATACTTCAGTAAATGTAAAAGCGGCTTTGCCTGCAGGGTCACATTGTGTACTGTCATTGACAATGTTTTCACTGAGTCAATAAAATAAGTATTTAGAGTCTGAGCCATTTCACTTGGATTATTTGTTCAATTCTAATTTACCTTTAACTCCTAGATAAGATGATTTGTAGCAAGTTTCTTTATATTTCTCCATATTTCTTTTGCATTTCCTTTTGCATTACTGATTATATTGATAAAATTTTTTGCCTTTTCTTTTCTTAATTCTTTTGTTACTTTATTTCTGACTGAAGTGAACTCTCATTGTCAGCCTTATTGTGAACTAGTTTCGCCTTAAATGTCAACAGTAAACAGGGATAATCCTTCACCAGTAACTTGAACTCTCAGTAAACTTTTGTGTATGGACTTTTCCTCTTTAGTTTTGTGCAGGCCCAGACTTGACCCTTTTTACAGCAAAAATAAAAAGAGAGATAAAGGGAAGAGGAGTGGGAGAGTAACAGAGAGAGGAACATGGAAAAAATTATGCAATTGCAGGGTTTCAAATGACATCACGGTATTCTATAGGTCTCAAATATTTAATATTGATGAGGGCAGCTAAGAATGAACATTGTTAAGATGCTTATTTTAGTTGTAATATAGCTAGTTCCAAATTTAGTCACTAATAGAAAACAACAGGTTTAAGATACTTTCCTCTATTGTTTCGTTTGGTGATGAAATGGATTATGTTTATATTTTGATTTGTTTATATTGTGATCTTAATGTCTTTCTTATTCTGTAAGGCACTTTGAATTACAATGTGTATGAATTTTACTTTGCAAATAAACTTCCTCTTACTTGAAGTCTTTGCTCTGGAAGGTCTTCTGATCATTTGCTGCCACGTATGGTGTAAAAAGTCTGAAGTTCTCAAATGCTCATAGCTATATTGATACAAAGGTTCGCTCGCAGAAAGAACCAAGCATTGGTTCCTCCAGCTCGCATGGTATGAAATGACAACAAACATTTTCAAGTAGCTTTTTTGGAATGAAAATGGATATTGTTCAAATTGTGGCAAAGTATTTGGGTTTCCAAGCACAGACTGTATAAAGAAGTTGACCAAGCAAGTGTGCATCACATGCAGTGTTCAGGGCCACTCAAATGAAGCCAGGCTCTCTATTATGAAAAGGATTTTTGAAACTGCCAAGGTAGTGGGGAAAAAAAACCCCTCAAGGTCGGATTTTAGGACCTTGAGATGGCTCAATACAGCAGTTACAGAGAGAGCGGTGTAATGGGAGCCAGACTCAGAAGAAGCTGGAAGAGCCGCACTTCCTATTTGGAACAGGGCTTAGTGCATTAGCTATGTCAGTTTATGTGCACAGTCTATGGTTAACAATGCAAAAGAGACTGACTGTGAATAAAGGTTTATCATAATGTTTATATGAAGTAGCAAGTAGTAGTAGTGGTAATAGTGCTGCTGCATACATCTGATATACACAGTTAGCCTACTACTACACCGCAGTAGCTTAGGAAAGTAATTTATCTTTAGCTTTGAAGGTTATGTTTATACTACTAATACTTGTATTTGGCATACCTTTTCACCTTCTCTTTCTACTTCTACAGACCTGAACAAGTATGTCAACAAGTTATTACAAATCTGTGTGTTTCAACGTTACAAAGCAATAGTCATAATAAACCTTTTCAGATCCTGTTTATCAGAGAGTTGTTCCGTCTCAAGGTTGTGGAGCAGGATGGCCCTGGATAAGTTCAGGGTCTCCAGGCTAAAAAATAGTCAGTTATTTGGGCGAAAGAAAGAGAGATAGAGAGAGAGAGAAAGACAGAGAGAAAGAGAGAGAGCAAGAAAAAGAGAGTGAACTAAGAGAAATAGTGAAGTGAGAGAGAAATAAAGAGAGAGAGAGAGAGCTAGATAGATAGAGAGAGAGAGAGAGAGAGAGAAAGACAGACAGAGTGAAAGAGAGAGAGCAAGACAGAGAAATAAAGAGAGAAAGAAGAGAGAGAGAGGAGAGAGAGAGAAAGAAAAAGAGTGAAATAAAGAGAGAAAGAGGAGAGAGAAGTGTCAGAGAGAAATAGTGAAGTGATTCATTCATTCACACATGTTGCATGAATGAAATCCTTTTTAATCAGCCTGACTACAATTCCAAAGCTCCTTGTGATGTCATGAAGCAGTATTTTTCACGTTAACAGCTACTTTACCCTTTGTGCAGTAAAGATTGGCAATTCCAGGCTGAAGGTAAGATGTATAGAGTTTAAAAAAAACACGCTAGGCCGATCTCGCCTCGGATCTCAGAAGCTAAGCAGGGGTGGGCATAGGACTTGGATGGGAGAGTACTGGGAATATCAGGTGCCACAGTGGAGCACCAGTGTCACAAAAACTGTCTTGGTGACCTTAAGTAAGACACTTGACCCACATTGCATAATGGTGCAGATTGGCAACCTCACCTACATCAGTCTGCAACAGGACTGAATAATGCTCTTTCCTGTATTACCACATAGAGAAAAATGCTGCACACCGTCTTGTGAAAATGTATTAGGACATGCAACGTTTCAGCACTAGGCCTTCATTAGACAAATAGGCTAAAAATGTTGCATGTCCTAATAAATTTTCACATTTTGCAAGTAAAATGGTGTGTGATGGGTTATCTCACAGTATTCAGTGGACTTATACTGTTACATTTTATAAGCTAATAATTATTTCATTTGGAACACACCCTCCTCATCTCATCTGATAGTCTGGCACAGTCACATTCTTAAAAAACAACAAACTGGTTTATATAATTATAGCTTATTAAAATGAATATGCCCTGGTTCCTGGATCTGAATCTGAATCCTGGATCCTGAAATTATTACACAATGAATAGAATTTTCCTTCTCATAATTTTCCTAAGTAATTAAACAGCGGTGTAAATGAGCCCGGTTATGGTGTTTGCTTGATTAGACTGAGTTGGCTAATGTTAAACCAGACTTTGCTCTTGTCAGTGGTAACAGGAAGTAGGATGTGTAAAGGTGAACAGTAAACAACACAGACCAGTTGAACCACTGGACATTTCCTTACCAGATTCTCTCAGTAACATTTTCTGTAACTTAGAATTTCTATTTATATAAGCAAACATTCATTCATTGAACAGGACATGTCCAGTTTGAACAATGATGCTTAAAGTTCTCATGTATGAATGAAACTAAACACATCTTGGGCTATGTCTTTCAAGAGGTAACAACATAATACGATATACATACATACAATATAGCTCATTTAATGTTATATAACCCAGTGTCCATTACTCTGTGTCCAAGTTCAAGTAAAAAAATGTTCTTTCTGACTGTCTCTAGGAATGCAAATGGGTGAGAGTGCACATAAATGTCAAATGAATGAAGTTACAGTCACGGTAGGTCTTGTGTATAAATAAACTCATAAATATGAAGTTTTATAGCTTCTTATCGATTCATGTCCAGTGTGTCATATAATTACATTTGCTGTGAACATTTGGGGAATAGTTCATACTGTCTACAGATTACACTAAACTAAATGGAAGGTCATAAGTTTCAGGAATAAGAGGCAATAGGGAAGTTTTTATATTGACATTTTTGTTTGGATTGTTGTAATACTTATTTGCTACAACTACAAAATAATTATATATATAATTATAGAGACAAATATCCCATTTTGTATGACGTTTAATTGCTCTTTTGTGTATAGTTTCAGCTTTACATCTACTGTTTTGATCAGTCTGTGATTGAATAGACTCCCCAGGATTTTTCTCTCTAAATAAAGTGTGCGTGACATGAGACTAAAAAGTCGCTGTAATCGCTCAAATCTGGATCCTCTTTCTTTCATTGGGCCAAACACAACAGGTGGTCATCTAGAATCTAGGCCAATACCACCCAGGCTTTTTGTGGTGAGAGTTCAAATGAGTTCAAACTGTCCAGCGTTTGTGATACAGCTCTGTGTCAAAGGGAAACATGAGCTGCACTTACATAAACCCGTGTTTTATCAAATACTGCACTATAGGGCGGGATAAAAGAATGACCAAATAAAAGGAATGACTTTTTCTCTATTAAGAAAAAAAAATCTTCTATTCTGTGCACTTGTAAGAATAGCTTGTTAAGTTGAGTGCTCCACTGTGTTAAACTCCACACACCTTCACTAGACTCATGATTTCAGGGGTGGAAAAGAGGATTTTGATCTTTGGAGATGACAGACTAATAATGCATCCATCCATCCATCTTCTCCCGCTTAATCCGGCTGGGTCGCGGGGGCAGCACGCTGTCCATTACTCTGTGCACCAGACCCAGACCCTATGAACCCCTCTGCAGGTGGTGAGCCCACAGGTCCCTTGTTGTACACTGTTCATAGGGTGTTGCATGTTTTTGGGTGATGGGGGGAAACCGGAGTACCCGGAGGAAACCCATCCAGACACGGGGAGGAAACATGCAAACTCCACACAGAAAGGCCCGGGCGACCCGGGGATCGAACCCGCAACCTTCTTGCTGTGAGGAGGCTGTGTGTTGCCACTCAGCCACCGTGCCGCCACTAATAATGCAGGATTACTCAAACGTACAAATGAAACAAAACACAACTCCAGGTATGTTTTTGAGGAGGTAGCAATATTATCACATGACTAAAACTCACAAGAATCCATGTTGCGTAATAAATAGGACCTTTAAAGCTAACCAAAAGGCAGTTCAACAGTTCAGTGTGATCTCTGCCCTAAATCCTCTTTCAACCCTGCACACATTTGGACAGGTTCTTTATAAAGGAGTGATTATATGCAAGAATATGAGTCAATATTTAATGGACTTTAAATGTGTTATGCAATGTAACATTCTAGTGCTTTCCATTCTGTCCCAATGTGATTTCCAAGATGATCAAAAAATAGTATTAAAATGTAGAGAAAACAAGTAAGAATTTGTGAATATACAAATGCATTTTCATCTCTTTATTGAACAGTGTTGGGAACGTTACTTTGAAAAAGTAATTAGTTACAGTTACTAGTTACTTACCCAAAAAAGTAACTGAGTTAGTAACTGAGTTACTACACTATAAAAGTAACTAGTTACCCAGAAAAGTAATTAATGGGTTACTTTTTTAAGTTAAAAAAATGTCAAATAATTTGGAGTAAAGCAGCAAACAACAGATACCAGCATCAAAATCCGCAGCCCCACAGTCAGTCCGCTGCTTTGCGGATCTACTGCGTATTTGTTCCGTATTCTCTTTCTGACTGTCGCTAACCCAAACCTCAGGGCAGCTGCTGTCACACAGCGGATAGGCTGCTAAATCATCTTAGAACACAACGCACTTTTAACACAACATTTATTAGATGTGTTACTATCAATGGGCGGATGTGCAGGTGGAGTTATTATAGTATTATTTTAACGCTGTTATTCCATCACTGCCATTGAATCTGTTGATTTTGTAACTTCTAAGGTGGAAGTTGCTTGTCTCCATGGAGATGTTATTTCTTGTCTGACATGTTCAACAGTAGCGCATTGAATGTATCTCCATTGCATTTGTTCATTTACAGATGTTTTATAGATCAAAAATATCTTAAAACCATGAATTCTTACCATGTGCAGGCTTTGCTTCCCCTTAGATCTAACCATTAGCCTATCTCCATGGAGACAAGCAGGTAATGGACCCTTCACCAGAGTCACACAGCGCACCCCTAAAAAACAGTTTGGCTAATTTAGGCTTTGATTCACAGGATGGAAGGAAACAGTGGGAGGGGTGGACTAATTGTCAGAACCAAAAAATGATCTATAGACATGCCAGATTTGATTTAATCTTGCTACAATTAAACAAAAAAGTAAACTGCTTTATAAGATTGCCCATGCAGCCCACTCCTCAGACACTTCCTGAAAGTGAATGAATGGAAAGCTGAAGCCCTTTTTCTTATAGTTTTTGAGAGCACAGATCTATTTGCATGCCTGATTCCTCTTACGCAACACCAATGTTTCCTTTGTCAACATAACTTGGCTACTAAGCTCAACAATGTCATCTTTTTTAAACCAGACGTCGGGAAAGGTGCGGCAAGGAAGAACAATGTAAAGGAAGTCAAAGTTAGTCCGGTAAATATAAGCCTTGCCCAGTGGTTTTAAAGGTCATTGCAAAATAAGATAATAAAAAAATCAATGATGCATATAGAAACAAAAATGGTTGAAAATAACTGGCTCAAAAAGGAAGTTGAGAAGGTCTGACATTTTACACAATATTGCTACAACCCAGTGTTACAATAACTGTGATGTTAATATGACTTGACTTGTTATAGTAAGTTTTTTAAATATAGGCCCTTTGTGAACTATTTCCTGCTAATAATGTAGAAAACTAAATAAGAGAAATAAGTTTACAGAAATGCCATTGCCCATAAATTACACAACACTGCTATTTAAGCTTCTATAAGAAATGAATCCAGTTAGTCCTTTCTTCCTTGTTGCCTCCCTAAATTCTGTTACAGTAAAAAAAAATAATTAATGGGCAGTCCTGTGTTGTGAAATGGGAACACTGTGATCTTTCCGAGAAATATTTCACTAAATATCAAAACCAACTTTAATAGATGAATGAGGGATTTTTTTTTGACACGCCTCTTTCAGCACACAGCAATCAGAGCCATTCCAGGACATATAAAACTTTTACTGGAGAAAAAACCTGGAAACTACCATTTAACAAAAAAAAAATACAATTACTTTATTCAAATATTATGTACGTAAGTTTGTTGCTCAAATTTCTTGGCAGGACTTATATTATTTAGGGGGATAGAAAATATAAAAGTGACTAACATGCCTGTGCTTTTAAATATCATATTCACACTCTCTTCTGTACATGCAAAAAATGCTTAGTGAAATCATACTTGTCCAGTACCATTTATATACCGTATCCATATGCTATTCTGTTCTGTTATTGTCTGGTGGATTATGGGATTGTTTTTCCATAGTAATATTTGCATAAAAATACACATGCTATAATGATCATAAGTCTTTATAACTAAAGAGTAAAATAAATAAATAAAAATAAAAAAACATTTTTGTTGCTGTAACTTTTATTATTACGTATTTAGCCCTTGAAAAATCATTAAATTGTACAGTGCTACCACCTGGTGTCAGAATTCTAAGTTCACGGTATAATATATCATGTTTAATTAATATTGAAAAGTTATAAAAGTAATGGTCACCTCCGACATACTACATTCTCATAATATTGTCTAAATGTTTTGATCTGTAATAATAAGTATTATAATTTACAGACTATTGCATTATATATTTGCGATGAGATATAGCTATAGACTTATTTTCTGCCTATTTTTAATATGGGCAAATATAATGGTTAAAACTATTATAATAAATGCCCAATAATTAGCAATTCAAGAAATATACCTACAATCAAAATTTAAAAAATGTCTTGATACTGTTTCTTTAAGATGTGACGTCATCTCTCGCCGCCCAACCACGGCGCGTAAACTCAAGTCTGTTGTTGTTAGCCGCTACAGCTAACAACAACGAACTCCAAACTTTTACATTTTATTTATTACTCTGTGTGAATATACAGCTTGGCTCCGCTTTAGTACGGACTTTTCTGTCGCTGGGTTTGTGCTGTGATTACTGTAAAGATGACCTCTGTTCTGGTGAGTACAATATGCAAATGTTAACAATCCTATTTACACCGTTGTTATAGATAAAACTTACTGTGAACTATCAAAAGTGTTTTATTCAGTGATTTGCGTAGCTTAGTATTGAAACAACTACTGTTGCAAGGTTTTTCTCATATAACTAGGTAAATGTTTTTGCTTTGCTTGTCTATAATGTTTCGCATTATGGCATTAAACGTCTCTATCTCAAGAAATGTGTGCCAAATGACAAGGCTGTGACTCAGTAAATGCTAGATCGACATAATGCCACACAATGGAACATAAAAAACCGAAGCAATGATATCTACATAAAAGTAAAAATCAGTGCCACTTTAACTTGCTGTTTTGCAGTGAAATGTCTCCTTAGTCTGATATAAACTAATACAATGAACAGAGTACTTGTGGTCTGCACATAATATACCTTTGATACACCTGTAGTTACCTTAAAGATACAGCAGATGAAAACTTACATTTATGGGTTTTGTATTTTTTCTATCATGATACTTATAGATAGGTTTTTCATGTCTTTGCTTTGTCTAACATGTTATGTCTGAGGTTTGGGAATCTGCATTTTTAGATCTTTAGATTTAGTTTCATTGTACAACCATGTTGCTAATCTGAGTTCTGTTAAATTAGCATTAAAAATATACTCTATGTCATGACAGATAGGTTGCCTTATTTTACCTATGCTACTTATGCTCTAGTGTAGGGATGCATTTGCCACTGTTTGACATGACAATGTCTAATGTCCAGCCACATAACAGAATGACACAATGAATACATTTTATTTATTGATATAAAAGTAGATAAACATGTATTTTAAAACACTGTTCAACCTGTGCAAAATATATAACAATGTTGCTCTTATGTTGAATGTTATACCACCCAATAATGTGGCACTATGAAGACATTTATTTTATTAATAACGTATACATGTATTAAACATGTGCAAAAATATACAACAATTGTCTAATTTATATTTGCAATATCTGTGAAGAAATCCTTAGGTTTCCACTCCAAATTTATCAAATCTGTTCATGATGATGCCTAGCTCCAGCTCCACAGTGCCCGCGGCCTCGGTGTGCAGCCTGTATCTGTCCGCCCCGCTGTAGATCGTATCCGGACTGCGGAGCTGTGGACCTCCACCGACATACGTGTGGACCAGCTGCTCCTGCCAAGTCCCGAGCGGCCTCCAGGTCGCACACTTGACCCGGTGATGTCCGGGGCTGGAGGGGACGTGGCAATAACCGTATCCGAACAACTGGCAACGCCCAAACGAGTCCTGATGCCACACTTGGAGGTGGATCTTCGGCCAGCCCTGTAGTCCCTTAGTCGCGAAGTGGAGATCAATGGGATGGCTCCAGTACGCCATTTCACCGATCTGAGGATTGTCCACTTGGGTCTGTCCCTCCTTCAGCCCGGATAAAAGTCTCCACGCACCGCCCATATGAACTCCCCATTTACAAAACAGGCTATTCTGCGAGAAACCACTGGCGCCTACGATTTGTCCGATGATGTGGAGTTCTGCCATATTAACGCACCCAAACAAACGCGCACCAAAGTCTTCATTCAAATCTTATCAAGCGGATTAGCATTAGCCGCTAGCTTCTTCGCGTCTCCTTGGCAACGGGAGATTGCGTTCTTCTCATTACGCCCTCGTTTTGACCGTAAAAACAGTTTTGTCCCCCTTGCTACTAAACTGTCCTTGGTAAAGATGCTAAGCGTTACTCCGGTTGGATTACGTTACATGGAAATGCACCCAAAGTCGTTGGAGTTGTTTGCCGATTCGTTTAGCATTAGCTGTTAGCCTTGCAGCTTTACTTCAGGTTTCCTAGGCAACGCAGCTTGCTTCACGCCTTTCACGTCTCATGGCAAAATCAAGGTTGTCCTAATGTTAAAAAAAATAAAAAAATAGTAGAACCACACTTCATCATTTTAACGAATTAGGTCAATTGTTTAGTTGGTCTTAGTT
>KN499494.1:0-10222 GCA_000787155.1 Scartelaos histophorus | reverse complement strand
GCAGGAGGGGGAAAAATGTAGGGATTCCCGGTTAACAGCTGCGCATGACGTACTTCCTTTACGACATGGCCTTCCCGTAAAAACAGACTAAATGACATAACTTGACATTTGATATTATAGGAATACATAAAAAAGCTATTCATTTGGCCCAAGTGAAAAATATCAAAGATGTTCAAGGTGATCTTATAGAATATATATGATTTATTATATTTTCTAAATATTACACATTACTGTGCAATAGATGTCTTCTTAAGTAATGTCTGCAAATAACAAGCTGTGAAATCATAGTTTGTTCATTTTGTTTTCCACAGTCTGATCCCACACTGGAGAGGCACTTTAGGGGCCACAGGGACACCGTGGCAAGTGTGGATTTCAGTGCCACTATGAAACAGATTGGTAAATTTTCAAAATGTTTTTGTATTTATGACCTATCACTCACTGTCTGTAAATGTTTTTTCTATTCCAGCCACAGGTTCTTCTGACTCCTGTGTGATGATATGGAACATGAAGCCTCAGAGTCGAGCCTATCGTTTTGATGGACACAAAGAAGCTGTAACATCAGTGCAGTTTTCTCCATCAGGACATCTTGTAGCTTCTGCGTCTCGAGATAAGAGTGTACGACTATGGGTGCCCAGCCTGTAGGTGTTCAGTGACCTTTGATCAATTAATTGGTTTGATTAATTAACAAATGCCTCTTAAGCCAGAGCTGCTTTATATGAGAAAAAACATGCTACTTTTTTATTCACTATTGTCAACATTGACAGTTCAGCTGTGCTAATAAGATTACTATACAGTCAGACAATACAAGGATTATTTCCTGGCCAAGTTAGCACTAAATAAAAACTAAACTGAAGGTTTTGTGTTCCAGATATTACAATAATTCCAATTTTGTCATGTATGCAATGTAACCCATTGAAAAGCAACACTATTACATGTTGTTGTGATGTTGGACAGAAACAGAATAAACCATACTGAAATCCTTACACATAAAAAACAGTTTAGATATGTTTGTATCTATGTTTTCAGGAAAGCTGACTCGACAGTGTTCAAAGCTCACACGGCTACTGTGCGAAGTGTGAGTTTTTCTGGAGATGGACAGAATCTGGTCACAGCCTCAGATGACAAAACAGTCAAAGTTTGGACAGTACATCGACAGAAGTTTCTTTTCTCTCTAAATCAACACATCAACTGGGTCCGCTGTGCCAGGTATTGATTTTATATTTAATTCATCAATCTATAACATTTTACATAGTGCTGATTCTTAGCTCAGTAAGCCTTAAGCAAATAACATATATTACTTTAGTTGTCAATATTACTCTACATTTATAATAGAAAATGATATTTATTATTACATATTGGTACACTTTTAAAAATAATGAAATATTTTGCAGGTTTTCTCCAGATGACCGTTTGATTGTTTCAACCAGTGATGATAAAACCATAAGGTTATGGGACAAAAATAGTAGAGAATGCATTCACTCCTTTTATGAATATGCTGGGTACGTTAACTGCAGTGGTTTTAATATATTTTATATTTGATATAAATTATTGCTTTGATATCTGTGTATTTTTTGTCTCAAAGGTATTCAAACCATGTTGACTTCCATCCAAGTGGCACATGCATTGCTGCTGCTAGTACCGATAACTCTGTGAAAGTCTGGGACATCAGGTCTCATAAGATGCTGCAACATTATCAAGGTACAGCACTTTGTGTACAGTATAAATATTAATACATGTGGCATTATGTTTAAGTCCAAGTTAAATCTGAGATATCAGATTTGAAAACCTGAAATATAGAGCCTGGTATCTCATTAAAATATGTTTTGGGATGTGAGATGCACATGCTAAAATATGAATACTAGTGATGTGATTAAGGGGTTCTGAGATTCTTAGACTGTATGGATTTAAATTCCTACTTACTTCTTTCAGGGTTTATCTCAAACTAAAAAAAGCAAGGTGTTGTGATTTTGAAAATACACTAACTTGGAGCTTAGATTTAATTTACAGAATTCTAGAAATACAAATACATAAGTTTACACATCCAACAAATTGATATCTTTGCAGTGGCATGTTTCTGTCACTAGAGGGAACCACAGCATTCCAAAAGATCTATCTCCCATACTGCAACCAAACATGCTCCATTGATTTAGTGTGATGATGGGTGACCAAAAATGAATAGACTCACATCAGTGTTTCCCGTTGGTTTACACAAGACTATGGGAGCACAGACAATTTTTATTTGAAGTTTAGATTTTTGGAGGTTATACTAGTATGTAATTTATTACCTCTACTAAACAAAGATTACCTACCTAGAAAAAAAGTAACTAGAAGTAATTTTGTTCTTTGCTACATAATCTCATACATGTTACTTCATATATTTGATGTCTTCTGTATGTATATCAAATGTAGTAAGTAGTATTAAAAAGTAAATGAGATGGTGAGTCCATACTTTTAACTGGCACAGTATTAATGATAATACATTATGCAATTTCTAAAATACAATTATTGGTATTTATTATTTTAGAGTGGATTGCAGGGGAAATACTATTGCTATGACTAATTTTATTGATCATAATTATGTAAATGTTTTTTTGTGATTAAACCTTTGTAGCTAAACGTGTATGTTTTGTCTTCCCCAGTGCACAGTGGTGTAGTGAACAGCCTGTCATTCCATCCAAATGGTAACTTCCTCATAACTGCGTCTAGTGACTCCACACTGAAGATCCTGGACCTGCTGGAGGGGAAAATGCTCTACACGCTTCATGGACATCAGGTAAAACAAAAAACACCAAAAGTCTATGCAATTTCAATATACAGTTGTGTTTTCCATCAAGAGGTACAGGATTTATTTTAAAACAACGACTGACCATTTACAAATATTCAATCAATTAATCTTTATTTATAGAGCCCTGTATAACACACAAGTGCTTTCCAATAAAATCAACACAGTATAAAATGTATATAATATTAAAAGCAAACACATTAAACAAAGAAATAAAATAATGCAAAATGTCACTGCATTACAAAGCCAGTCTGTAAGTTTTGAGCCTGGATTTAAACAGGCCAAAGAGAATTGCAGAAATATTTGTGATGATGCAAGCTAAATATTGATGTAGACAAAAATGCCAAAAGTAGATTGTTTCAAAGCCAAGGTATCAAAGCTACCATCTGTAAGTTTATATTTTTCCACCAGGCTGTATTAACAGAGATAGCATCTAGTGCTCTTATGTGAGAGATGTGGGTCGGCCAATATAATTACAAAGGGTAGCTTTAATTCATTTAAATTTTTGTTTATAGCTTTTTTACACATGTGTCATTTTCCATACTTCCAATATACTTTTTTCATTATGTTATGTGAATTTAAAATAACAATAGTAAATAATATTAACTGCAAATGTTTTATTTTAATGCTTATAAAAACTGCTATTATACAGTACTGTGAAGTTTGCATAAGCATTTACCATGCGGGCGCCCTCATTCAAACATGTGTACTATTGGGGTACAGTTGAGATCCAATGACACAGCCCCAGTCAATAGTTTTTGAACATTTTTGATATCCAATCCTGACCTCCTGCTCCAGTGTTTCAGAACTGTGAACTGAATGTGGGGGCGTGTTTGACATCTTTTTTCATTGTTTGAGAAGTGTGCGTCTGTGCGTGTGTGTGCGTGTGTATGTGTGTGTGTAAAATGAGCATAGACACCTCTCCGTGATGTGGTGTATTTTAGGACTTGCAGGAGAGCGGGCGGCCCACTCGCGATGACTCATCTTGGGGTTGTTGGAAGGAAACTCTGCCTCCTTTTTTTTTCCTGGATCTTCTTTTTGTTCTGTCTGTGTCCAGCTTTAGTTCACACCGTCCACATATGTCCTTGGTCTGTTCCAAAACAGATTGCATTTATAGCTTTTTTCAAGTAACCCTTGCCACATAATCTGACCTGTAACCTTCAAAAATGTTATGCAACTTTGAATTGGAACAGTTTTATTATTAAGATAAATGTTTAGTAACCAGGTTATTAAAGGTGCATTACGTAACTTTTACATCTCAGTATGGCATTAAATTGATCTTAGATCAGGTTTACCTGCTTGTTTCCATGGTGATAAAGATCTTTATACTGTGGAACATTTCAGGTAAAGAAAGAATAAGCAGGTGACGAACCCTCCATCACAAAAATTACATAGTGCACCTAGTGGATATGCAAATGATACATCGAACTATCCATTTCAATCCTCAGTCTTTTATAAGGTTATAATTTAAAGAAACACTGGAGTGAACGCTAATTCTAAAGCTCTTATTTATTTCAGGGACTCATCAATTTGCTACATCCTTCTCCCCACTCTTTAATGCAGACTTGTGTCACTTTTTACCCCATTTTAGTCAATCTACTGCCATTCCCAATCCTCTGCTCCAAACATGCTTCTACTCTTAAACATCCTTTATTATAAAAAAAAATTACTTCTGAGAACTTTTAGTCATGTTATAATATTGTTACCTCCTCAAAAACATACATGAAGTTGTTTTGTTTTATTCACACGTTTGAATAACCCTAGTCTTTCTAGTTAACATTTTACCTTTTGTTTAGTAGACAATTGCAAATGTCGAAATGTGAAGCACTTCCTGTATTACCACATGACATCACAAGTTAGAACAAAGTGTTTCTATTTCAGAGAAGAACTCTAAATAAACTAAGTATGCAGGGTTTCTGTTTACACATGTGTGACTGAAACAAAACAAAACTCCAGGTATGTTTGTGATGAGGAAACAACAGTACAACATGGAAATGGCGTAATATGCGCCCATTGCATTCAGATTTTGGAAGAAATAAGCTTCACTATTTAATTTAATGTTCAGGAAATAGATCCATGTTGAAAGTATTTTTTTATTTGTTTAGTATTGGACAAAACACTGAATCGTGATCAGCTGTTTTGTCATATTGCCCAGCCCTACACACACATGTTTGTTTCATGGCAGCCATCTACAACATAAAAGACCCTCTTCTTTTTAAAATACACACTTCTTCCCTCCTCCTCCATTGTTTCTCCCTTTGTATTGTTCTCACTGTGACTGTGCCAATCTGCTGTCAGGCTCGTATAGTGTTAATTGTCTCGGTGGAAACATACGTGGAGATGAGAGACCCCCATCTGCTGTGCGTGGGCCCCAGGTTCAGCTCTCCTGTAGACACTTGTATGTGCTGTGTGGAGGGCTCCTCATCAAGTTTAATTGGTCCCCTGGCTCCCATGAAAGAGCACATGCATTCTGCTGTTTCATATGGGACTTTTGGACTGTCAAAATACAAGTAATTTACTCCTACATTACTGATGATAGATACTCCTTACTGTAAACAACAAGGGTGTGTTAATTTCAGTGCAGTGTGTCCCTTCAGACAAATATTTAAGGCAGTGACTTATAGGAGTCTGTCAGCACTGAAGAAGCCACTTGGGTGAGTGGTGAAACCTTTTGACAACTTTCATCCAGTAGAATTCAATTTCATTTTGTGATGGAACCTACCAGGACAACTGAGTGATTAGACAGACAATTTACTCAGCAACATATAATATCTATGTCAGAGCTTGAATTTGGATAAAACGTCAAGTAAAATTTTCCATAGTTCTGCATATGGGCTGAACACTTGCAAAATATCTAATAGCATTTTTGACTGAGAAGCGTTACAATTGTGTTTTGATTTGCTATTTATGTTTTAATCATAGAATTTTAAACACATACAGAGGCAGTAACATTTGAGAGAAGACTAAATTATGAACTAAACTAAAAGAAGAATGAATCTCCTGCATTTCATAATAGGATATTTTGTTGCAGAGGAAATCATGTTACTGGAATAACAGCAGTCTTTACGATGTGCTCATTACAATTTTGTTCTGATTGCGATTGTCAGCTTTCGTTGAGTCTGCATGCATTTCTGATCTGTGTGTTATCATGTAGCATTTGATTACAGGATTGTAGTTTACGATTTGTTGAACCTGTGCAATACCAATGAGAAAAAAACCAAAGGCTCTTCTCTGAAATCCCTCCTCGCTCCTAACATTAATTTTGAAAGTTGTAATCATGGTCACCTCCAGACACTTGCATAACACTTTAGTTGTCTTTTATGGCTTCATGCAGAGAAGTAAAGTGGCCCTCTCTGTTTTTAAGTCACTTTGTCTCTTTCTCTCCCTCTCTCCTCCTCACCCCATCCCTCTGATCTCTCTCCCCTCTCTTTCTATCCCTCTCTCCTCCTTCTATCACCCCTACCTTGCCTCCTCCCCTTTTCTATCCTTCTCTTTCTGTAACCCCCATCCCTCTTTCTTCCACAACCTTCTCTCTTCCTCTTCTCTCCTTCTGTCTCTTTCCTCCTTTCTCTCCCACTGCCTCCCTCACTCTTTCGCCCTCCTCTCTCCCTCACTCACATTTGCAGCGGTACAGTGGCAGCAGCAGCAGCAGGCTTTAGTCAGAGCAGAACACTCTGTCAGGCCAGCCGGGCGTTGCCATGGCGACGCTGTCTGCTGCTCTCAGGTGCTTCTGGGAAACCGCTCGGCACCAAACCCAGACCGTCTACACTGCCCTGCCAACCACTTTTATTTACCACGTTTTTATTTTCAACATTTTTGCTACGTGTGAACTCAGTTGATCTCTGGAGCTGAAGTTAGCATTTGTTAATCTCTCTTTATAGCTACACTTTAATTAGCCCTAATAAAATATGAAAAAAGACTCATAATAAACATCTAATTTATTTTAAATGATTCAGGTTTAGTAACTACTTAACTAAGAGGTTAGGATTAGATATTATACTATTTTTTGATTTGTGTTTTAATGTTTCCCCATCATATCACATGTTTAAGATCATGTTTAACACACAAACTCTGCACAATTATACTGTGTTCTTCTCTCAAACTGAAAACACTATTGCGCCTTGTGATGTCACTTGGTAATACAGGTCCTAATACAATCCCTGTATGTTTTTGGTGATGTAACAACGTTATAACATGGCTTAAAACTCACAAGAGTCAAATTGCGTAACATGAGACCTTTTTATGAATTATTTGATACCATTAATCCTGATTTAAACTGAGACTCTTTTAGTACTAGACATTATAGTCACAGTATGAGAAATGCCATTATCTGAAAGCAAATTTAAAAGCCACAGCAATGCACAATATGCCAAGTTTAAAGTGCACTATAAGCCAGTGTTTTTTTTTTTTTGTAACTTTTTAAGAATGATTTGGTCTGTAGGTTTTATTGAATGAAATAGCGTAGCGTGAAATAAGAGAGAAGACCAGGGAGGGCATTCAGGAAATTGTTGGAGTGTCAAACACAAAACGTTTAGGCTGGCACATGAGCCTAGACAATCACTTGACAAATGAGCAGCACAGCCTGTGGCTTTAAAAAAAAATCTTTTGATTATTATTTTTTACCTTTTTCTAGTTATTTGTGGCTATTTTAAAAGCATCTTGTCTTCTTAATCTAAACTAAATAGCTTAACCCCTACTGTAACACAAGATCAAAATGTGGCTGACACTGAATTTCCATGTGCATGTCTCACTTTTAATACGCACAATTTCCTTATTATGTTTTTGTATACTAATAACAATTGCGTAACATTTCAACTGATAGGTCTACTTGTTTCTTCAGGGTCCTGTAACATGTGTGGCGTTTTCCAAAAATGGCGAGTACTTTGCTTCTGGAGGCAATGATGAACAGGTGAGTAAAACTGGCAGTATTCTTTTATTCATTTAGACTTGATGGATAATGGATTTGATGGGCATATTCTTTGTCATACTCTTAACCAAACCCTGTGTATATGTTCTCAGCTGCTCGTGTGGAAGACAAACTTTGATGTGATTGAGCTTGTGGACAGCAGAGGGCAGCAGCTCAAGAGCACCTCTGGACCTGAAGCTCCACGTGCTCACATCACAGTCAACTCAGAGCCACAGAGCCAGGTACTCACACAAGACAGATTAGGGTTTTCCAGAGTATCGAACAACAAATAATAATCAATTCTAAAACTACTCATTATACTAATACTCAATAGAGCAAATGTTAATACTGCAAAACAGGACATTAACAGGATTATTTCTGAACAGTTTGAGTCATTAGTAATGTTGAGCTGTATGTGTAAAATGTTGACATAAAGAAAGCGTTCTATTACGTTATTATTATTATTAGCATTTTATTACTTTAAAGGAGCATGTTTTATCTTCAATGTGGTAATCGGTATCCCCCTAGAAAGTATGCTGGCAAACAAAAAAAGGCATAAAAACTAGTCAGACTACTTCATGTTATCTTCATCTACTGAGAGTGCAACTTCTAGGAACCCAAGAGCCATGTGAGTTACTGTATGACTGAGAACTGATTGGTTTTGCACAAGTGGTCCACATTGTTTCACTTTTCCTTCTGAAAAAGCTATCCTGAAGTTGTGATGTGCCAAAGAGTTTGTGAAAGCTAGGATCAAGTACCTACTTCCTCTTTGTGGTTTGAAAATCAGGTACCTCACTTTTAAGATCCAAGAAGAGGATGCTGTCCGTATTCCTCAATCAATTATACATTGTTTTCATTAGAGTGTTAAGGTTATGTTAAGGTTAAGATACACTTTACACATTATCTCTGTAAGGAAATGTGTCCTCTGCATTTGACCCAGTATTGCCCTCAGTATATGACCTCAGTAGTAATATCCATAATGTTTATAGTTTTTAAATGATAATTCTATTATTTATCAAACCAGAAAATGTTAAAATGTCAAAAATTGTCCCCAGTTTGCTCAGTTAAAGAGTGCAGAACTATCAAATATTGCAATCTCATCTGAAGCATAGCAATTTCAGTTTTTATATCCTCCAAGAACAGCCAATCCTTCTCTCCTCCACTCAATCAATGCTTTACTCTTAAAAAAAAAATCTTGTTTAACATTTGCTATTTACTATGTCTCCCTTTATCTTTTGCTTTCCAGTATGTAGGCTAACAGTTTTAGCCTTCACAGTTGTAGCCACTTTCCCTGTTGCATTTTTGCAGCCACGATCGATTCAGTATCGACGAAGTGGAATTTCAAGCCCACTGGGAATTCCCCTTTTGGTACCCCTTTTATCTGCCAAGGACACAATATATGTTTTACCCTAATCAATGTTGATCCCGTAACTATTACAATATGCGGCAGGATATTCTTTAAATTCTTGGTATTTGGTAAGTTGTACAAATAGTTTTAGTTTTGGACAGTATCTCGGTCTGCAACTAATGTTTATTTTGCTAATGAATTAATCTACTAATTATTACTTTGATTAATTGTTTAGTTGTGTAGATTACAAAAGGCCAGTGAATTTTTTACTAAATCTGACCCAGGTGAAACTAAAATTATGCTTAAAGTCATCCTAATAGAGTATACTGACAAAATACTATGTTGTTTATCTGACAAAACCTCTTCTCCGCATATTTTGGAGTCTGTGTATTTGAAAACTAATTTAATTTATCTCCAAAATTGATTCACTGATAATTATAAGAAATAGTGATTTTATTTCTGCCCTAAATGTATTCATGATAACTTGTATTGCCTTACTGAGTAGCTCCTCTAGTACTATACAAGAAAACATAATAGAAATAAGAATGTTTTCAGTAACTTGAATGAACTGAGACTAACCTAAAAGGCGTACAATAGTGTTGCAATTACAGATGTTGAATAATTGAAGGCTGTTGTCGGCTGCAGTGGAGCAGAGCGTCAAATTTCAGCCCCTCGACTTGTCCAGTGTTAGTTACATTTACAAGGGCACAGCCAAGGTCTTCCCAGGATCCGCTTTCACCCATTGATTTTTTTCTGTTTCAAGATCCACCCACGGCCACTTTAGATAACTCAATCACTATGGGGAGAGAGGAGAAAGCTCATAGCTAATTGTGAATGTTGAATATGGTAAAATGTTGCAGTACAGGGGAAAGTAAGGTCAAAATAAATAGCAAATGACAGAAAACAACAATACAATTAAGAGGCCTCACCTATACAAACTATTTATTTGAAAATGACAATTACATTCAGGCTACATTTAGCCTGAAACTACAAAAATATGAAAGCAACATAATACAAATAAATGAGTATTTTATCTGTAATAATAATTGCAAAAATTGATGTAACCATATCCAAATTTCTCAGTGCTATATTTATTGTGATATTTTGTAAAGGTTAACAAAATTGAGAATATACTACATATAATTATATAAGTTTTTCTTTTTAAATGCCTTACCAAGCCTTTGGT